>CAKNWU010164199.1:0-15391 GCA_932072015.1 Andricus quercustozae | reverse complement strand
GACGAAAAGGGAACTCCAAGATAAGTATAGGCATCCACGAATTTAAGCGTGACGGTATTATTCCATTTGAGAGGCCTTAATTTTTTTAATTTGCCAGATTTACGGAAATGAACTATTTTCATCTTTTTGGATTAAGCTGCAGATCATTGATGGCACAGTATTCTTCCAGGATTTTTAGTTTGTCCCTAACATCATGCCATGATGTAGCAAAAATTACAATGTCATCCGCAAACAGGAGCATAATCAGGGATCGAGCAGCCGACAGTCTCACTCCTCTCGCCCCCCTTCTAATAAATAATTCAATTATATCAGCTATATACATAATGAAAGAAAGTGGACTGAGACTGTCACCCTGCAGGACCCCCTGTCACTTCGACTCTCTCTGAGTAAGAGCTACCACATTTGACCTTTAAGTTGGCGTTTCCATACCTCTAGAGTGTAGATGATGTTATTATTACGTAAACCTGAACCGGTAATGCGGGAATTGAGACCAAGTTTCCTGTATTTAGAAGCCGCTTGTCCTAATGCCTTGCGCTTTTGGACAGATTCCGGGTCCAAATCATGCTCCACAAAAATATTTGTACCTCTTAGTTTGGTGCAATTCATACAGATTAGGTCCTTCACCACTCCTGAAGAAAGAGAGAGTAGAACTGGCCTTTTTTTATCCACTTTGTACTGCCCGAGGCGCCTGGCGCCATCGAATGATTCATGATGAGCAGGTGGGACTGCTTAGACAATTGTAGCTTGAGGCCGGCGTTCTCCACTTCCATTGCACTAATCCTTGCTTCGCAGTTCTGAATCTTAGTAGACAACTCATCAACAATGTTTCTTTCCGCGTCGCTGATTTTCGTCGATAGTTTTTCTTCGAGAGAACTTAAAAGAGCTTCAATTTGTGACACAGAAGCCATTTTTTAAGCTGAGTAATATACAGAACAATAATTGGAGCACACACTTAACAATAATTAATTCAGGAGAATTTTGTGACCGAGCGAAGAGCGAATACAAACACGACCTTCTCGCTCAACAGCTCGAGCGGAACTCCACTGTCTAAAGAACAGTTTACGAAGAAGCCATTTCAGGAAAGGAAATGCTTTTTATGTCGTGAACTGCATTATCTAATGTCATGTCCACAGTTTCAAAATCAGTCTGTAGCGCAAAAGAAAGAGTTTATTTTTCAAAAAAAATTGTGTACCAATTGTTTAGGGTCTCATTCATTTCAGAATTGTTCATCAAAGAATTTGTGTCAGATTTGTCAGGCGAAACATCATACGGTGCTTCATGACCCATCTTCAAGCTCAGGACAGTCTTCTTCGATAATTCCAAATACATCTTTAACGCCTCATCAAGCAAAATCCACTCATGCGGTTTCTGTGATGCAAATTTCTCGGAATAAATCAACATTGGTTCTTCTGACAACAGCAATGGGCAACGTGACTACATCAGGTGGTCATACAAAGTATGTTCGAGCATTTATCGATTAAGGCTCAGAGGTGTCCATAATCTCTGAGTCCCTTGCTAAAAGTCTTCAACTCCCTCGTACCAGAGGACCTGTGGTTCTCTTAGGAGTGGGGGAAAGTAAGTCGGGAACATCGCGTGGATCAGTCAACGTCGTTGTCTCACCAAGGTTTGAGTCCAGCTTCAAACTTCAACTCCGGGCTCTTGTTCTTCCGAAGTTGATTTCTAAACGCCCCGAGAATCAAAGTAGTCTTGAGGAATAGCCTCATCTCACTGAACTTCAATTAGCGGATCCAAACTTTAGTGGAAGTGCTCCGATTGATCTAATCTTAGGAGTATATGTTTATTCAATATTAATTGAACAGGGTCTTCGAAAGGGTCAACCGGGCTCTCCTGTAGCTCAGAATGCCTTTTTCGGGTGGATTCTTTGTGGACCTACAGGGAATAACTCATCGATGGATTCATCTACAGGTTAATATGTTCCATTGCTCCAAGAGAGACGAACTTTTCTTTGACCTTCAAAAATTTTGGGAGGATTCAGAAGTCGTGCTTCCCAAGCCTTTCCGAACAGGTCAACTTCTTCGTGTAGGAGGTCGCTTAAAGCATTCTCTTCTAACCTATGATGAGAAGCATCCGTTGATTTTACCTCCAGACTCTATTCTTACAACTCTCAATATCCGTGATTGTCATCTTCGCTGTCTACATGGGGGTGTCCAACTTACCCTTGGAACGCTACGGCAATCTTATTGGATTCTTCGAGGTCGCATTTTGGTACGAGCATTGATTCATCGGTGTATTCCATGCGTCAGAAATAGAGGTAATACTCAGCAGCAGCTGATGGGTGATCTCTCTTCAATCCTAATTACTCCACCTGAACGAGCATTCATCAACACTGGGGTAGACTATGCTGGACCCATCAACGTTCGTACGTCCAAAGGACGAGGTCATCATTCCCACAAAGCCTCAATTGGCATTTTCGTTTGTTGTGCCTCCCGCTCAGTACACCTTGAGTTGGTTTCCGATTACAATGCAGAAGCCTTTATAGCTGCTTATATTCGCTTCACCTCTCGTCGTGGTCTTTGTCGAACGTTGTCTAGTGACGAAGGTACGAATTTTGTGGGAGCAGATCGTCAATTAAAGGAAATGTTTTCTGAAGCATCAGCACAGTTCGCTTCCGTCGCTGCATATCTTACTTCGCATGGTACCCAGTGGAGATTCAATCCTTCTGCAGCACCTCACATCGGAGGTTTGTGGGAAGCTGCCGTTAAATCGACGAAATTCCATCTCCAACGTGTCATTGGAGAAACTAAATTGACCTTTGAAGAAATGACGACTCTGTTAACACAAATTGAGGCTTGCCTTAATTCTAGGCCTCTCAGAGCTCAGTCAGATGATCCAACGGACATTTCTGCTCTCACCCCAGGACATTTTCTGATTGGAAGTCCGCTGAATGCAGTTCCAGAACCATCGCTTACAGACGTTCTTCCAAATCGATTAACTCGCTGGCATCTGATCCAGCAAATGCGTGATCATTTTTCGAAGCGCTGGTCAGCTGAATATTTGAAAGAACTTCAACCTCGATCCAAGTGGAATACTTCATCGCCATCCATTAAGATTGGACATTTAGTTCTTATTCGACATGAGAACCCTTTACCTACTCAATGGCCTATGGGTTGGGTTCTACAGCTTCATCCTGGCAAGGATGGCCTTGTTCGGGTTGTCACTCTTAAGACAAAGGCTAGCACACTTGATCGACCAATCGTTAAATTGTGTCTTCTTCCACGTTCATCGTAAGTGCAGTCATCGTGAGTGTATTTCGTCTGAGACGAAAAGCGGTCGGAATGTTGTGAATTGGACATTAGTTCACTGTTTTTATGAATTTTAAACTTGTGTTCCTAATTTTATTTTCTTCGTGTTCCTATTACAGTTCTTCGATATGTTCTATAATTTATTTTCTTATTCCATAATATCAAACCTTATGTCTAAGCCGGTCTTATAGTTTTCGTGCTCTCTCTGTCTTAAACATAGTCTTGTTGCTCGGTCTCCGAATTTGCTTCCCTCGTTTCGTCAGTCCGCGGTCGCTAAGCAACAAGTTCTGTCTATTTTAATTGTAAAGCTTTTAATTTGTTCATAATAAAGACCGCACTTTCCGGCTTTATCCGTCGTTAATTAAAAGTGCTGTGTTTTTCAACGACTTGACCTAAACATGCATGTCTTCCTAACAGAGTTGTTCAGTCGTTTTTTTAGTGTTCAAACAGTTACTTATGACTAAAACTTAATCGTCCGCGTTATATGCGTACGCTTCCTTACGTTTCTTATTAAACTGTTCCTGCATTTTCTCTTCATTTAATTCTAACAGATCTTCGACCAGTTCTTTCGATTCTTCTGGTCCTATTTTCCTATTTAAATCAATTGTTTCCTTCATCAGAGAGTTGTCCAATCGTCCGGCTATTCTATAAGTGAAAACTATCTCGTACGGCGTTCTTTTAGTGATTCGGTGCTCGCTGTTATTTATCGCCCACTGCCCGTCGAGTAACTTTTCGTCCCAATTCCTATCCTCTTCGTCTTCAGTGATAGTAGCTAAACACGTGGGGAAAACGCGGTTTCGTCTCTTTACTTGCCCATTTCCTCGCGGAGTGCCAGCTGCGATTCTGATTTGCTGTATGCCGTTTTCCTTACAGAAATCCTCAAAATCCGCGGCAGTAAAAGTGGTTCCTCGATCACTGATAATACGCTCGGGTTTACCATAATATGAAATAAAGTCTCTCACCTCACGTCTTTTACGGGTTTCAACGCGGTATATTTATTAAAACCACAAATTATTGCCCACACTTGTTTATTTCCATTTTTCGTTGTTACGAATGGCCCGGCTTGATCGATATGAACACTTTGAAACGGAGCATTCCCTTTTTCCAGCGGATGTAAAAATCGTGGCTTTTTACCACTCTGCTTTTTATAATACTGGCAGTTTAGGCAACGTTTTATGTACATTTCAACGAACTCGCGCATTTTTGGGAAATAATATGTCTCTTTTAATTTACCGTATGTTTTATCAACACCAAGATGCGCGAGGCCGCGATGTGCTTTCGCGACTAATTCATGTCTTAGATCCGTCGGTACATACAAGCGAAATCTACCTTTTGAAACCCGGTATACGCGCGCGTTGACCATCGTGAACTTTTCATTTGTAGCTCGGTCGCCCTCCTTGAGTTTGTCGCGTATGCTCATAATTTTATCGCTACCCCTTTGCATCGCGGCATTGTTCTACGAGCTTTCTGCTAAATCCGTCGGCTATCACGTTTTAAATATTCGATCCAATATTGATATTCCGATAGTCTCACAAACCAACGTCTTATTCGCGGATTTATATCCCTTTTATTTTCCAGCATTTTCAAACTGTTACAGTCGGTTCTTATAACGAATTCGATCCCTAACACGTAAACGCGAAAACGCTCTACACCACAAACTATAGCCAGAGCCTCAAACTCACACGAGTGATATTTTGACTCGTCTGTCGTCGTTTTTAAGCTGTAATAACAAATGGGATTAAATTTTTTATCTTCCTGCCTTTGTAGCAATTCTGCCCCTAACCCTACTTGACTTGCGTCAGTGTGTACTTCAGTTTCTGCTTTCGGTTCATAAACGGCGAGCACGGGCTTGAGCAGCAGCAGCCGTTTTAACAGTTCAAACGCTTGCTTCTGCTCTGAGCCCCATATAAATGTCACACCTTTTGCAGTCAAATCAGTTAACGGTTTAGCGATCATCGCGTACCCCTTTAAAAATCTACGACAACAATTCGTGGTTCCGAGAATCGATCGTATCCCGGTAGCATTTTTCGATTCTGGAAAATCCCTGATAGAACTTAAAACTAACATTCGGTGAAGGACAGTCCTCCCGGATGTCACACTCCTTCAATTCCTGATTCATGTCCTTCGTCTGCTCCCTCTCGTTGTAAGACAATCGATACGGCCGATAGAAAAACGGCTTCTCGTTTTCTAATTCGATGTCGAGTCCCATGAGATTTGTGCCTCCAATCTGACTTGAGTTTCGAGCCACTAGGTCTTTACACTCGTTCACGAGCTCTAAAAAACGTTCCGCTTCTTCACCCTCTAGATCTGTGTTCAGCTCACACAAGGTCACCGGAATGTCATTTACCGTTCGCGATTTTGGCGGCTTCTCTTCGTATTTTTCTCCGCGAGCGACAATACTTCCCGGAGGCACCTTCATCTCTTTTCCCGATAAATTCAGTGCCGGTATCAAAGCTTTACCTTTACCATCAGTCCGAATCACGCACCACTGGAAATTATGTCCTGATTCACGAATACCACCTTCCACTAGCAGTTCACAGTTTTGAAAATCCGTTTGTACACCAATGTGGCCCACATGACTGTTTGTTATCATCACTGAATCACTTGCTCGCAGCACTGTTTTCGTTAATTCACTCACTGCATCCGTAGGCACTGCGGTATCATCTGCGGTGATGAGCAGCATCCCCGTGCGACCCGTAATAACGAAGTGTGGTTGTTCGGTAAAGGGGTAGCTCACCAAGAAGGGTACCTCCTGGGCTTCATTTGAAACCACGTGTCCGTCCACTCAAACTCCCACTCCGCTGAGTTGATAGATAAGCGCAACAAGTCCTGATAGGCTTCACAATTCCGTTTCCGCACCTCACGAGTGGCTCAATGTCTCCGACCGTAACGCAATTCCAACGCGCTTCGAGTCTCCCGCGCGGATTGCCACGGCACCGCTTCCCAAATCGACGTAGCTAGACAATGAATGTCCGTCTAACACGGCAGTTTTGAAAAACTTTTGGTGCGTTTTCCCCACTGTATTCTCGGTCTTTGAACCACCACTCGCACTCGAACTCGCGGTACTCGACGAAACTCCTTTGTTAGATCGTTCGCGGTTTTTCCCACAGTCCCGCGCAAAATGACCTACGCCATCGCACTTAAAACACTTCCCAGATTTCGACTTCGGGCAATCGCGCCTCACGTGGCCAGGCTCTTTGCAAGAAAAAGTGGTTGAGTGACTTTTGCTCACCTTCCTTTCTATCTATTTTACTGTAATCATCGCTTTTTCCAGGTGGAACGTCTCGAATGTGTAGACTTCCGGCTCAGCATATCGGCTCAGAGGGCAGAGCAAATCGCGATATCGGTTATTATTCAGTCCGTTAACAATCCACTCGACAGTTTCCTCGCCCTGCATGCCGGCCTCATTGCATGGAGCCAGCTTCTCGTAAAAGTATTCTACGATACTTTGAGTCAATTTCTTTTTGTAATTTTGAGCCTCAAGACGAAGACTCAAAATATTTTTCTTGCATGGGAAGTTTTTCTCCAGCAAACCCTTCCATGCCTTCCATTCTCTCTCGTCATCCCTTGGAAGACTGTCTCACCATCGACGCGCCACACAGGTCAGCTTTGCGAGTCTAAAATGCCGGATTGCTATATGGTCCCATCCATACAGCTCTCCACATTCCTCGACTTTGCTGATCCATTGAGCGATGTCGATATTTTCTTTCACCGGGTCAAAATCCGGAAGCAGCTGCGAGATATCCCGGCACGACCATCACCATCAGTACAGCACTTGGTCTTCCTCCTTGCGCTCCGATTTTACCCGCGACCGCGTATCCTTCAAAACTCGCGTGAATTTTCAGCCTTTATCCCCCTTCTGAAAATTGTGGGCACTTAAATATTAAAAGACAATAATAAAACACATCAGGAAATTAGTTAACAATATAATAATCACTTTATTTAAGAAAACTAATAACTTTCGGAATACAGTTCGGACTTGCAAATTACGCTTTGATGCTTTTCGAGTAACTGTCGGCAATCTTTTGACGCTTTTTTGGCATGCAGGCCCGGCTGAGCGACCCGTGGGGTCCTTCCCCCTCTTCCCCAGTTCCATCCCTCTAGTCCTACTGCGTTGCCGTAACATTACAATGTCCTAAACTTTAAACTAAAGTCTAAAATAGCCATCTGGGTGAAAGCTAGTTTGGTCTTCTTGGGTCCTTCTTACACTTTGAAATTTGCTTGATTAAACTCGGCTCCTGACCAACAACTTAATCCCCAAGGAAACCAAACTGGCACGTACACCCCATGTCAGTTTATCATGAGAAACTCTCTTTTCGACTATTTTCAAATATTCGCAGAAAATATTGCTATACTACTTTTAAATAAAATAAAATCTTGTTACATATTCATTCATATTGATTGGTTGTAGGATTAGATTCGAATAGTAAACAGCAGGATTTTCTATGCAGTAAAACTGAAAATTTAGACATTAAATAGTAGAAATAGTAATAATAGCTAAACTTACCTTCCTAATGGCAGATTTACAATTCAGCCAATTGACACACTAAAGGTTGATTCATAAGAAATAACTAAATTCCTAAGATGTTGAAATTTAAAGAATGAAATGCAAACTTCATCACTGGAAGATGCAAACAAAATTTAAAATCATAATTTTGCAAGTTAATTGAAAAAGACACTTTATGAAAGTGCCTTTTTATTGAAAAGGGGAGTGTAACGAGCGCATAAATTTGCATTCCATCGGCTAGGAGCAGCACCATCGCTTCTTTAAAATGCGCGGTTTCGATTTAAAATAGGGATAATATATTCTTGTGAGATTAGATTTTGCTGGAATAAATGTATATACGAGATTAATTATGTAAGGCTTAAGCAGAGTATATATTTAAAATAAGCAAATTATGATTATTATACTTTAGACCGAGTAGAGAGCTGTTTTGTCTATCGTTTAGGCGGTTAAGACCTCTGGATAGTTCGTTCTACCAAACCAAAGGAATTAGTAATAATTAAAGTAGGGATATGTACAGCAAGATAGAGAGCAAAGTTAATTTGTAAGAGAGAGAAAGCATGAAAGAGTGGGGAGTTAAGGACCGCTGGTGGGGGTACGACCTTACATTACTTTTGTAAAAAGTCACAGGGGTGCCTTCCCGTCCCCTATGAAGCGCTGGAAAAGGAGTAGGGGTACGATCTTATAATATTTTTGTGACCAATTACAGGTGCGCCTTTCCGCCCCCAAGCGGCGTTGGAAAAGGGGTAGGGGTACGACCTTACATTATTTTTCTAAACAGTCACAGGGGTGCCTTCCCGCCCCCCCCCACGAAGCGCTGAAACAGGGGGGCGATCTTATAATATTTTTGTGAACAGTCACAGGGTTGCCTTCCCGCCCACCACGCGGCGTTGGAAAAGGGGTAGGGGTACGACCTATTATTATTTTTGTAAAAAGTCACAGGGGTGCCTTCCCGCCCCCACGAAGCGCAGGAAAAGGGGTAGGGGTACGACCATATCATATTTTTGTGACCAGTCACAGGGGTGGCTTCCCGTCCCCCACGCGGTCTTTGAATAGGGGTGGGGGTACGACCTTACATTATTTTTGTAAACAGTCACAGGGGTGCCCCTCCGCCCCCATGAAGGGCTGGAGAAGGGGTAGGGGTACGATCTTATAATATTTTTGTGACCAGTCACAGGGGTGCCTTCCCATGAAAATCGATTCACTACTCATTGCATGGAAAACAATCATTCCAATAAGAAAATGTTTGCAACAAAAAATGTGTATTTCGACGAGATCTACAACTTTTGTTTCAAACATTTTTTTGAATCTTACATGTTAGCCGAGCCAACCCAAAAAACCATTATTTTTATGGTTTTTTGATGATTTCACCATAAAAATAAAATTTGCACCAATTTTCACTGTCATATTCATAATCAGCGCGACAAAATACCTAAGTATCAAGCCGAAACTAATAAATGTAATAAATTTTTTTAAATATAAAAATCGATTTACTACTGATTGTATCGGAAATTATCACTCGTATAAAAAATGCTCAGTACATAAAATGTTTATTTTGAGGAGAACTACAACTTTCATTGAAAAGATTTTTTTGAATTTTAAACAATTACTGAGATGACTGCAAAAAACCATGATTTTTATGGGTTTTTTTAATGGTTTTCACCATGAAAATCAAATTTGCGTCAATTTTCAATATCATATTCGTAATCAGCGCTTTAAAAGACATAAGTATACGGAGCCCGAAGAAAACCGGAGGTCCACCCTTTTCGGAAGTTCACCCTTATTTTAAATTCAGCAGCATTCTCTTAAATTCAATAGAATTATCTTAAGCTTGGCAGAACTCTCTTGAATTTAGTCAAATTATCGTGCTTTCTTTTGAATTTAGCAGAACATTCTTGAAAATAGCAAACGTCTTTCGAATTCAAGAGAATTCTCAGGCACAATTCCCTTGAATTAATCACAACTCTCTGAAATTCTGTATAAATATCTTGTAAAAAAAATAGAATTCTCTTACGTAAGGCAGAATTCTCTTGAATTTAGTATAATTCTCTTGAGTTCGGCAGAATTCTCATGAAATCTGTAGAATTCTCTTCAATTGAGTAGAACTCTTGATTTCCGTAAAATTATCTTGAACTCTGTAAAAATCTTTTGAATTCTGTAGAATTATCTTGAATTTTGTAGAATTCTCTTGAACAATTTTGAACTTATTATAAATTTGTAAACACTTCTGAATTCATTAGAATAAGTTTTGTTTTATTTTGAATTCATTAGTCATTCCAATTTTTATTGTTGTAAACGTTACAAAACATTTCCATAAAATTCCATTGAAAAAATGCGAAACGCCAGAGTCATAATTAAATGCTCGATGATTTCAGTACACGCGTTTAACAAAGGTACCGACGAGAGTACTAGGGGTGGTTTTTTGATGCTGTATAATATTATTGCAGGAATTACGATATCTGCTAGAGCCTTGGATAGGTGTCTGGAGTAATAATTTTTTATTTGAAATTTTTGTGCTGTTTTAGTTAAATGCAACTGAGACAACGTTCTTTAAATGTACTAGTGGTGATTTTTTCGGATCTCTAATATTATTTTAGGTATAGAGATATCAACTAGGGTCTGGGGAAGAGGTATGTGGTGACTATTTTTAATTTGAAAATTGTTTGGCTGCTTAAGTCTAAGGTGACTGAGACGGGGTTTGTTAAATATACTACGGGTCGTTTTTTGGGTTGTTGAATATTATTGCAGGGATCGAGATACCTTAATAAACTCTAGGGAAAGTGTGTGGAGTGATTGTTTTAAATCTTAGTTTTTTTAATTTTTTAACTGTTTTAGTTGAAGGAAGCTAAGAATGGATTCCTTAAATGTACTGGGGGTGATTTTTTGAGGCTGTGTAATATTATTGTAGGTATGGCGATATATGTTAGAATCTTGGAAAGGTGTCTGGGTTGACTATTTATAATTTAAATATATTTTACTTGATTTAGTTGAAGGCAACTGAGACTGGGTTCGTTAAATGTACTAGGGGTGGTTTTTTGAGGCTGTATTGTATGCTTTTATGGAAGGCAATTGAGACTGGATACGTTAAGTTGTACTAGATGTGGTTTTTTAGGGGTGTGTAATATTATTTTAGGGATAGTCTTCGGACGGTGTCTGACATGACCAGTTTTGATTTGAAATATTTCTGGCTGCTTTACTCGAATTAATTTAAGATGAGGTTCGTTAAATACACTAGGGGTGTTTTTTTGGATGTCTGATATTATTTTAGTGATGAGAGTATCGACTAGTGTGTTGTGAGAGTGCCGGACGTCACTACCTTAAATGTTTCATTATTTTGGCTGCTTTAATTGAAGGCAGCTGAGAAAGAGTTTGTTAAATGTACTAGTGGTGGTTTTTTGAGGCTGTATAATATTATTATAAGTATAACGATATGAAATAGAGTCTTGAAAAGGTGTCTCAGGTGACTATTTTTAATTCGAAATTGTTTTGCCTGCTTCTTTTGGAGGTAAATGTGATGGCGTATGTTAAATATACAAGGGGTGGTTTTTTTTAGGTTGTCAAATATTATTGTAGGAATAGGAATATCTAATAAAGTCTTGGGAAAGTGTGTGGGGTGATTATTTGAAATTTAAAATCCTTTCGGCTGCTTCAGTCGAAGGCAACTGAGAATGGGTTCGCTAAATGTACTAGGGGTCACTTTTTAAGGCTGTTTAGTATTATAGTAGGAATTAGGATATCTAATAGAGTTTTGGGAAAATGCCTGGGGTGACTATATTCAATTAGAAATTTTGTTGGCTGCTTCAATTAAGTACAACTGAGACGGGGATCGTTAAATGTACTAGGGGTGGTTTTTTGAAGCTGTATAGTATTATTATAAGTATAGCGATATAAAATAGAGCAACTATAAGAGATAACAAATTTCAAATTAAAAACAATCACCCCAGATATTTACTAAAGTCTTCTGAAGAAGTTTGGGTCGATTATTTTTAATTTGCGGAAAAGATGCTTGTCGACTAAATTTGACGATCCTCTAGTTAAAGTGTTTATCCTATTTTTATGCTCTTTGTACAAATTTCTTCATCAGGGGTATTTTTGTAGTGAAAAATTCTCCCTACAAAAATATTTGATAATTTTTAACAGATACGTATACCGGTAAGAGACAAATGAATGACTAATTGTAATGACTAATCATCTAACTAGGAATGGATCAGTCCTCATTTGCGCACGTATGTATCATATATTTCCAAGATATATTTTTTATAACAATTGCATTTGAGAAAGAACAATGGTCGCCTAAGCTTGACGACACTAATTATTAAGTTTGTTAATCATTAAAAAGTAATTTAAGTCAAATAAATTCTACTGACAAGGGCATCGTCAAAACATTTTCATCAGGGATGTGTTCGCCTCTTTTGTGCATATATGTATGGAAAATTACTAGGTCATTCTGTTTTAATCGAAGTTTCTCTTCTGTTCGTCATCAAAGGGATTTCTGCGGGCGTATGTTTGCACTTTAAAATGTATCCGGAACAAGTAACTTGGCACTTTTTGTTGAACGCGTGAACTGAAATCTTCAAGCATTTAATTATGACTCTGGTTAAAAAAATGTGTAATAAGCACCAAATTGTTCAAGAGAATTCTACAGAATTCAAGATAATTCTACAGCATTCAAGAGTTTTTTTTGTACAGAATTTAAGATACTTTTACGGAAATCACGAGAGTTCTACTCAATTCAAGAGAATTCTACAAATTGCACGAGAATTCTGCCGTACTCAAGAGAATTTTACTAAATTCAAGAGAATTCTGCAGAATTCTTCCAAACGTAAGAGAATTCTGCTTAATTAAAGAGAATTCTTTTTTTTACGACCTATTATACAGATTTTAAGACAATACATAAATAAAGAGAATTCTACTGTATTTACGAGATATTGAAAAAAATTCCAGAGAATTATGATTCATTAAAGGGAATTCTGCCTAACTCTATATAATTATCTTGAATTTGAAAGAATTTTGACTGATTTCAAGGATATTCTGCTGAATTCTAAAGAAAACACGATCATTTGACTAGATTCAAGAGAATTCTGCCAAATGTTGGTGAATTCTCCTGAATTTAAGAAAATTAAAGAAAGTTGAAGAGAATTTGACATATTTCAAGAGAATTCTACTGAATTCAAGAGACTGATACAAAATTCAAGAGATTCCCACTGAAGTCAAAAGAATTCTACTGAATTTAAAAGAATTATACACAATTTAGGAGAATTCTACATAATTTCAGAGAATTCTACTGAATTTACGAGATATTTTTACAAATTTAAAATTTTTTAAAAATTAGGGTCAAATTTTGACTTTTTTCAAAATCGTTACAACTACCAGAAACTTTGTGAAAAAATCTATAAAAAACATTTTTTTATGAAATTTTATTTAAGGCAATAGGAAAAAAGTTACAAATGTTTGAAAGTAAGGCTTTGCTTAAAAATCCCAAAAATTGTACCCTCTCCACTTTGATAAATAAGCATCGAAATGAATTATTTTTGGCGTAAGGAGTACTATCTAATAGGACTACAATTGGACCAATGTTTGGCCCGATCGGACAACTTTCATTTTCGAGGTGGGTACACTTCAGAAATTATGCCTCAAATGTATCAGTTGCTGGAAAATCCACTGATAATATTGTGGTAGAAGCCCCTCTTCCAAAAGATGCAGAATTAGAATTTGTATCACCAAAAGCAAAAGCGGGCGAGAACTAGTGACTCCTAAGCTTGCTGCGGCCTAAGATAAATGTAAAATCAGTGACAGAAATTCAGTTCATGTTCTGATTGCAACTACCGAGGCACTAGGCCATGATGTCCAGGATTTTGTCATCAACAGGTTATCCATTCACAGTGCAAGAGAAAAAATACGAGGAGAAAAGGCGACTGTAATTAAAAAACAGTTCATGGATACAAAATTGCAAGCTGCTGTCGTGCACTGGGATGGTAAGTTACATCCAGCGTTAACAGGTAAGGAGACCATCGATCGACTTCCTGTGATTCTTTCGAATGGCGATACTGAACAACTTCTTGGAGTGCCTGTACTGCAATCTGGGACTGGAAAAGAGCAGGCATTTGCTACTTGTGAAATTCTTGTTGAATGGGGTCTCCAGGATTGTGTTAAAGCATTAGTTTTTGATACGACAGTATCGAATACTGGAAGTTATAAAAGGGCGTGCGTGTCAATAGAAAAGTTGTTTTGAGGAAAAAATGGGCAGAAATGGTCTGACTGTATTGATCTTTAAAAAGTTCCAAAAGGCATGGTCTGGAATCCATGCTCATAATTTTCGATCAGGGATTGAAAACGAAAAGGTTATCTCGAATCCTTGACTTTGCTCAAAATACTTTGAAGGAACAGCAGCCTAGAGAGGATTATAGGGAATTTTTGGAATTAGTAATAATTTTCCTTGGCGAAGTACCACCTCGTGCACTATATCTTTTGTCGTGAATTTGCATTAGCTCGAGAAGAAGAGAATGCGATATGTGATATTTGTATTTTTATTGTTAGTCTGTACGTCGAAGCATGGTTTTGTGTTCCTTCTGCTATTGGAGCACCTTATTTGGATTTCAGGGTTTTGTCAAAACTTGATGCATATCAAGCTGTCGATCCCGTTATATCTCGTGTTGCATTAAAAAAGCCTATGAATCATTTATGGTATTTAAGATTTTAAATTGTCGACTTAGATTTCTTTGATCCGAATTTTTTTATCAGAATCAAAAATCAAAATGGTCAATGCTTTGAATCGCGAAACAGAATCATCAAATGAGAATGTGAAGCGAGTACAAGTTCAACTCGACGAAATCCTAGAGATGATTAAAAATGGAATTGAGCAATTCGTTTCTGCCAATACTAAACGATTTTTCAGAAGATTTAACTTGAATGATGAATTCCTTAGGACAGAACCGTCGACGTGGCCTAAAAATAAAAGTTGGGTTAAGGGACTGGAGTTAGTAAGTAAATTAAAAGTTGTGAATGATTAGTCTGAGAGAGGCGTTAAGCTTATGGAAGAATATAACACATTATTTATGAAAAACGAAGAACAGAAACAATTTGTGCTTCAGATTGTGAGTGAATATCGCCGAAAGATCCCAGTTTATAAAAAGAGTAATTGTCTAAGCGACAAGCTTTGAAGTAAAAACAAATGATTTTTGAATTTTTCTCGGAAAAGGTTAGTCATACTAGAAAAAGTCATTGATAACAATATGTGCATTTTGAATAGATCTACAACTTTTTGTAAAGCTTTTTTTACATAATTAAAATTTTGCAAAATAAACAAATAAAATTGGGTTTTTTCTTCAATTATATAGTTTTTTATGTTCAAGAGTCCAGGGGCACCCTTTCCCTTAGTCCGATTAAGCTTAACTTTTGCAGAAATTATTTGCACATAAAATAGAACCAAACTGGGGGGTAGCGTGAAGAAAATTCAATCTATGAAAAAATATATATATATCCAGGGTGTCCCAGTACTCAAGGTACATTTTTATATTTTGGAATTCCTCATAAAAAATGGAGTTGAAAATACTAATAAAAATTGGTTGTAAAGTTAATAATTAATGAGTAATTAACAATTAAATATTAACCAATGGGAAGCATG
>CAKNWU010164158.1:0-11816 GCA_932072015.1 Andricus quercustozae | reverse complement strand
AATGTACAGTAGTCACGCTTTTACTTTTTTAAAGTAAATTAGGCTTAGGAAGCCCTGACAATAATAAATTGAAAATTTATACATTTTATTTAAGGCTGCATCTAGTCGTCCCGAAAAATTAGGGGAGTTGGAAAAGTGTTCTGTGAGGAGTTCCATAAAATAATATCTTTTTAAATTTTACAAGGGAAAAATTCTTTAAACAAATTAAAATTGTTTAAATAATTACCAGACACCATAAAAAAGAAATAATATTCTTGACATTTATCAACTGTATCATTTATCCCGAAAAATAATCACTTTTCACGATTTACAGCGAATAAAAATTGGTTAAACAAATAATACTTGTTTAAACAATTCAAAATTAGTTATAAAATACTTGGAAACTTGTCGCTAATCGAATAAAAATAATTAATGCTAAAAGAGTTCCAAAAAATACGGTCTTTAGCATCAATTATGCAAAAAACTTCCATTTTTTGGGGCACAGTACAAGCGGGTTCGGGGGTCAGAATTAAAATTTATTGTATAGAAATTATTTCTTGAACATTCCTTAAGAAGTTACTAAACTTTAATTTACAAGAAGTTAATAACAAGTACGTATTTTTCTATTTTTTGAAAATCGAGCTTTTCGTATTAAAAACCCTATGTTAATTTCGAAATCCCGGGAGAGCGAGTTAATTTTGACGGATTTGAAAAAGTAAATGGAATTTGTTTTCCTGAAAAACGAATAAATTAGCGGGAATCGATCACCAAAAATCGAATTTTTAAAGTTCAAGTTCTTCACGAGTTTTTTTTACACAACCTAACCAAATTTCCAAAACTAAGAATTTTATACGAATGCACTTTGTACTCACCCCCCTGCCGTTTAGGGTACTATATATGCATTATTATTATACTAAGTTTAATATTAAATTCAAATTTTAACAAGAAATTTTCTAGTAGGAATAATATAATTTTTTTTTTTCGTTGCAAACCCTAGATTATTCTTTAATCGTTCAGAAAGCAAAGGGCGTTTTATATAAAACCGGATGGCTCTAATCTGGTCTTGATTAATGGATAAATTAAAATATATTAGGAAATTAAAATAGATCTGTGTGATAATGTAGAATTTTTATGACTTCAAAACAATTTTTCCCACAAGGATGATAAATATGCCATTTCTAAATTTTATGTCTTAAATTATCCTAATATTCCCCTGTAAGTATTAAGGTACTTTCTGTTCAGCCTTTCAAACGCTTCCCTATATCAATTCCTGTCTACGCCACTATGCCCAAACGAAGTAGTAGAGAAATAAGGAGCAGGTGGTGTTAATTAGTTTTTTTTTCAAATTTTTATATTTCATTGTGAAGACCAGAAACTATCACAGAGTTGCGAGACGTTATATAGATATAGGAATGGTGAAAGGTCTGACTTAGGTATGGAGCCTGAAATTCGATTTCCATGGTAACAGACTTCATCAAAGGGAAATGCGGAGGGAAATGAGAATCACTTACAAACCGTGTATAGCACTGTATAGTGCAAAACGTGAACAACTTGCTGCAAACAAGTAACATCAGTTAATTTCAACATTACCAGCTTCCTGTTCAATCAACTGTTTATCATTTGGTTGTCAAGGAGCATCAAAGAGTTCGTGAGAATTGAAAATTAACTCTGTTCAATATGTTCAGCGAAAAAATTATTTTAAAGTGACTGAATAATAGAGCAGAATCGTTTGAGCGGTCAGGGAAAGAATTGTGGATTAGCATCCGCAAAAAGGGGAAAAAAGAATGTTTGAAATCGGTTAATATCTTCTATTCTCTTTCTTGGTTTGAAAATTCATATTTTTGAAATATTAAAAAAAACTATTATTTAAAAAATTATAGAAATTTTTTTATGTTTACAGTTTTTCCTATTGAACAATCATGAAAAATTAGAAATTAAAAAAATTGCAAAATTTTGGAATTTTTTTAAAATGTACAAAAAATATATTTTCTTAGATTGAGTTAAATGCACACTTTTTTGGAAAATGTTGAATATGTTGAGCCTAAATTTCTTCAGCATAAACCAAAGAAACATGTTATTGTTTTTCTTTCTTTTAAAAAAATTTCGTGAGTTCAAAACATTTGAAAATCGCCGAAAAATCCCACAATTCTTAAATCACTACAAAAAATTCTTTCTTGAAAAAGCTGCATGTTTCTATCGTTCAATTTGATGAAAATTCAGGTTTGGCATATTCAACTTTTTCCAAAATGTATGCGAATAATTCAATCAAAGAAACATTTTCAAACAATTCGGAATTTTTTGTATTTCAAAATCAAAAAAGAGAAAGTGTTTTCACTCCATCCTACTAAATAATATAAAGGATATACTCGGCCACAAAGTATTTTTCAATTGAAAGATATTTATCAATGTGTTATGACTACGAATTAAATCCTTTTATTATTATTTTTGCTTATTGGTCTATCCTAAATTTGAACATTTTTTGAGCTTTCTCTCAAAAATAATACCATCAGCTTTATAAAAAGTTTTCTTGTACTTTTTCAGGTAAACACATTTTATAACTCGGGATACGGTTTGAAAAAAATATCATTATCTAAAAATTATTTTAAAAACTTCACTTATTATTGACTTATATTGACTTTTCACTTATTATTATACGTATATCTCTTTTGAACAACATTTTATTTTGATTTTTGATTTTTAATTGCTTCGATTTCAGAAGAGTTCCAATTTCAATGCTTTAGTTCTCAATTTAGTTTAGATTACTTCACATCAAAAAATTTCAGCTTTGAAAGCTTGGTTTGGTGAAAAGTTGAAATGACTGGGAATTTTGTTTATTTTAGCGACATTCGCTTCGTTGAAAAAATAGAATTAGTAAATTTGCAAACAAGGTAAATTTTGTTAAAAATATAGAAAGTTAATGAACAAATTACAGACACTAGATTTTTATACAAATTAAAAAAAATGTTTGCAAAGAATTTATTTTTACTCGAATCACCTATTCTAAAAATTAAATAATTGAAAATGTTACTTTAGAATTTTCACTAGAATAAATTCGGAATGAATTTGTCAATTATAAATATTATGCATTGTATTATTTTCATAAGTACTAAAAATCATGAATAATATTCTGCGTTTTTCGAAAACTTTTCCAAAATACGAAGGTGCACTTACATTTTATCGTTTTTACATTATCCAATATGGAAACGCAGTTTAATGTCATAAATATTGGAAGTAAAATTGTTTAAAGTGCTTTCCTATAATGGTACTATGAAAATAAATTGGATTGACAACTTAAACAAAATTATATAATCGATATTTGTTGTCTCAAATTTCAATATTGCATTTTATCAATTCAGATTATTTTGATATTCGAACATTAGGAAAACTGCTAAAATAATTCTACTTTCGATATTTTTGACATAAACCTTCTTTAGATAATTTAAAAACTAATTAGGAACCTGTTATAAACGTTTCATTTATTCAAAAGTTCTGAACTTCAAAAACATAAACATAATAAACCATATAATTATTTCTATAGACAATGATGCAAACGTGCGTTACATATTTTTTCAATTGTCTTAGTTTATATTATTTAAAATTATTTTGAATTCACTTAAAGTACTTTGAATTCTATGTATTCTTTTTAATTATTTTGAATTACTTAGAATTTTTTGAAACTCTTTCAAATTCTCAGAATTATTTGAATTCGTTTTATTCTTTAAAATTCCTTGAATTTGTCTGAATTCCTTGCAATATTTTAATGTCTGAAATCTTGGAATTTCTTGAATTCCATGAATTCGGTGAATTCACTCAATTATTTGAATCCATTGAAGCCCTTGGAATTCCCTGAATTCTTATAATTCTCTGAATTCGTGGAATTGCCTGAATTCAAAAGACTTTGAAATAATGCGAATAATTCAGAAGAATTTAAGGAATTCAAGGAATTCATAAAATTAGAGGAATTTCGAGAATTCAAGGATTTCAGAGAATTCAGAGAGGATTTTAATTCTTTGAATTGCTCGGAATGCGTTAAACCTCTTTCAGATTCTTTGCATTCTTCTGAGTACCTTGAAATCTTCTAAATTCCTCGGAATTCTCTGAATTCTCTGAATTATCTGAATTCCTTGAATTCTTTTCAACTCCTTGAATTCGTTTAAATTCTGTAAATTCTTTGCATTATTTTGAAATCATTGGCATTTTCTGAATTTCTTGAATTTGGGAAATTCCCACAGTGATCTAAATTCCTTGAAGTCCTTGAAATTTCCTAAATTTGTGTAATTTTTGTAATTCTCTTAATTCGTGTTATTCTCTATATTCTCTGAATGGTCTGAATTCCTTAAATTCTAATAAATTCATTCAATTCTTCCGAATTACTTTAATTATTCTGAATTCCTTGCATTATTTTGAAATACTTGGAATTTCCTGAAATATTGGAATTTTTTGAATTCCTTGAATTCGGGAAATTCCTTTAGTTATCTGAATTCCTCGCAGTCTTGGAATTCCCTGAATTTTTGTAATTTCCTTCATTCGTGTTATTCCTTAAATTCGCAGAATTTAAAGAATTTAAAGAATTCAGAAGAATTGCAGGAATTAATAGAATTCGCGAAATTTTAGGAATTCAGAGAATTGAAGGATTTAAGAGAATCCAGAGAGAATTTTAATTGGTTTGAATTACTTGGAATGCGTTGGAACAGTTTCAGATTCTTTTCAATTCTTTTAAATTTCTTGAAATCTTCTAAATTCCTCGGTATTCTCTGTATTCTCTGAATTTCCCGAATTCCTTGGAATCGTGAACATTCATAAATTATCTGAATTACTATTAGTAGTCCTTTGAATTCTCTGAATTCGTGGAAGTTTCTGAACTCAAAAGATTTCAAAATAATGCACATTATACAGAGAATTAATGAAATTTAAGGAATTCAGTGAATTGAAGAAATTCAGTGGATTGAAGGAATTCATTAAATTTAAGGAATTCAGTGAATTGAAGGAATTCAGAGAATTTCAGAAATTCAATTAATTGAAGGAATGCAGTGAATTGAAGGAACTCAGAGAATTGCAGGAATTCAGTGAAATTAAGGAAGTTAGAGAATTCACAATTTCAGGGAATTAAAGACTTCAGAGAATTCAGGAATTCATAGAATTAATAGAATTGAAAGAATTCAGTAAATTCAAGGATTTCCGTGTATTCAAAGAGAATTTTTATTCGTTTGAATTCCTTGGAATTATTTTCAACTCCTTCAGGTTCATTAAAATTTTTTAACTTTCTTGAAATATTCTGAATTCGTCTGATTTCTCTTAATTCCTTCAATTTTGTAAATTCTTTGAATTCCCTAAATTCTCTAAGACCTTTGAAGTTCTGAGAAATTCCTTCAATCTTTGAATTCTATGAATTCTCTTAAATCCTTGAACTTCTTGAATTGATTCAATTCTTCCGAATACCCTGAATTCTTTTGAAATATTTTGTATTATTTTAAAACCCTTTAAATTCAGAAAATAACAGGAATTTAGGAAATTCTAAGGATATCCGATAATTCAGATAATTCAGAGAATTCAAGGATTTAACAGGAATTCAAATTATTCAGGGAATTTAGAGGAATTCGGAGAAATTCAGAAAATTTCAAGTAAGTTAAAAGAATTCGAAAGAATTTAAAAGCATTCCAAGAAATTCAAAACAATTAAAAAGAATAGATCAAATTCAAAATAATTTAAGTTAACTTCAAATAAATTTAAATAATATGTACTAAACCAGGGAGCATGAATAATAAAACTTTGCTTTTTGCTGCGGATATCTGTACTGAAACGAGGGGCCAACTCAAATCTTAAGAATTTTTTTAAATTTTCTTTGTGACTAACTGATATCATTTCATTTCTGAAATTTCTCCCTCAAGACAAGTTTCCTGATGTAACCCTGTAAGTTATGGTATCCAATGAAAGGCAGATGGTACGAATCTTCTCGTAGCACGCTATAACTGAGTATATTTAATTTAGACGAAGTTAGGTACTTCGTCTTAGGGCAAGCGATAGTTTCGGTATTCCATAGCCGTTCAACCATCGGCTAAGCAATTAGTCTCCGAACCCCTCTAGGCTGTTATCACCACTTTGCGATTAAGAGGGGTAACTTTCATAAAGAATCAACTGCAGAAAAAAATCAAAAATTCCACCTCACTGCATTACTTTATAGCTATTCCTCTTGAATGTGTTTACCTCGTTGAATCCCATTTTCCCTCAGGCCCTTCTAAGGGGAAAATTGCATATTTTTGGTTGAAATTAGCTCAATTATAGGATTGGAAAATTCCAAGAATGAATAATAATAATTTTAAAAGAAGTGTTCAATTTTCCAATTTCTACAATCTTAAAGTTCCGAATTTTCATGTTGTGCGACAAATTTTCAATTTTTTCGTTTCGTAAGTTGTAATTCTGGAATTAAAATTGAAATGGGCAGTCACAGAGTCGTCTGCAACTTAAATATTTTCTTCTTCAAACGGATTTAGACGACACGTATCTTACCGATTTGACGAAAAAATTTTCCTACCAAAGATATGATTATTTAATTTTTAAAATTGAAAACTAATTTTCCAACAGGTTTCAAAAGGGAGTAAAGAGATCTATCAGACTCAAAAAGAAAAAGATACATAATTATTTTAGAATAAAAAATATCAACATTTAAACAAAAATTTTGACCATTTTTGGATAATTTGCGTTTTCAATTTTTAAAATTCAAATCCTCATAACTTTCTCAAAAAAACATTTTTTGTCTAATCAGCAAGATACGTGTCGTCTTGTTCCTTTTGAAAAATAATATATATTTATTTGAATCACAAATGATTCTATGACTTTAGCATGGGCTGCAATTTTTTCAGTTTTAAATGTAGTTCGGATTCGTTAAAGTTTCAAAAATTTATTTTTTGTTTTAAAAAAATTGCCTAACCATTTTTAATTTTTTTTTTAAGCAATAACAATTTAAAATTCTGTCATTTCAAAAGGTTTGTGTTTTAAACATTCAATTTAGTTTTCAATTTTATATAAAAACAATACAATTTCAATTTCTTTGAATTTTGAATTATTTTCAACCCTCTAACCTAAATCATTCAATTAATAAGATTCTTCAATTTAAAAAAAATGTTTTTAATTTTGAAGGCTTTGAATTAGAAATGATATAATTTCAAGTCCTTTCTAATAAAATCGTCCAATTTCCAAAATTTTATTTTTAAATTTTTTAATTTTGATTCAATTCTAAACGGTTTTTTATTTATAAATTATACAAGTTCAATTTCTTTTTATTCCATCCGAAATGCTGTCCTTTTTTCAAAACTTTACCCAATCTAAAAAAGTTTGAATTGGAACGTTTTAACTTTAAAATCGATCCATATTTTTGTTAAATTTCAAACATTTTTAATTCGAAATTATTAATTATTGCTCGAAATTCTTCGAAACTTTTAAATCACACATTCAGTTACTTTTTTATATATTTTTTGTATCTAAATATCACTACAATGACTGGGGAGAATAAAACGTTTTCTCAAATAAGTAAATTATTTGAAAAAGTGGATTTAATATTTATTTAAATAAAATATCGGAAAATTAGGGAACATTTTTGTCAAAGCCCTATTCCTGGAAGACTTGGCTCGAGAACTGGTGACATCGACATTTTCGTTTATAAACCAATTGTCGGGTATGAATTGCGAGAGCACGTTTTAGGTTGGTTTGAATATATCGACATTAAACTTCATGATTATATCTAACGATTATTACATTTCAAATACTTATTATTTTAGGGATTTTATGAGCTTGTGAAGTAGAGCATTTATAATAATCGTTGCCTTTTTAAAATAAAGAAAGCAGGAACAAAATATTCTTTTATAATTTTCAACTACGTATTTATTATTTTTTATGGAATTATCGAATTAACAGCGTTTTCTCTTTTAAGTGCTATTTTTATTTATTATGTCATATGGGTCATTAACAAGGTTCACAGTTTTTCCCTTATTCCTCTGCGTTTCCCTTTTTTCAAATTCCCCCTTTTGTCTTTAAATATACTATATTTGAAAATAAAATAGTTCATTTGACTTCTACAAAATTATTTTATTCAAAACTTTTTTTAACTTACAGAATTATCTATTATAATTAAGTTAACTTTTTCAAATTACTCATTTCAAACTAAACTATTTAGGAGTTAAATAAAACTTTAAAGCTGAGGTTTTTTTCGTTGAATTCACATAAATTAATTAAATTTATAAACAATTAAATTAAATCATTAAAACAATTTTTTATTGAAAATTGTTTTATCCCTCAGAGTTTAATTTGAAAATGTTCATATAGTTCATAGTCTTACTTCTTACATTTAAAAATTTGAAATAGATAATTTTTTAGCGCTTAGACGATTTCAAATTATTAGCGTTTGAAATTAAACAGTTTTGATTTTGTAATATTAGAAAAATTTTAGTCGTTTTAAATTCAACAATTTCTGAATTATAAATTGTGCATGTAAATTTGTGAAGTATAAAAAAATTTTAATTGAAGTTTTAAAAATATATTACTATTTTGAGGTATTTTAAGTTGTTTTAACGGTTTGTCAAGAGAACTTTAGGGAATAAAATAAATTTTATTTTAAAGGATTTCTACGGATTTCAACCATTCCAAAAGATATTCAGGACGTAAAAACATTGCAAGTATTTTAAAGATTTCAAGTTATTTTAAAAGATTTCAAAGAATTTCAAGAAATTTCATTTCAAAAATTTGTAGAACTCTTAATATATAAATTTTGTTATAATATATGGTTAAATAGCTCGCTTTTAATGATATAAGATAGAAATCCATGCGTTCACTGCTAGTATAAAATATTTTAAGCGCTCAAACTTAAACTATTTTTTATTTGAGTGGAGGAGCGTTGAAAGGTGTTGTTTCCATTTAACTTTCATAGCATTAATTATAGTTAGGATGAAATAACGAATCTTGAGGAAAAATATTTAATTATACTTATAAGTTTCACGAATGAATGATGAATGAAGGCATTTTTTAGAGGAGGGAAGATTCTTGATTATGAAAACGATTCAAAACATATATAAAAATAGTTTATTTAACAAATTTTATGTTTTCTCGGGATTTTGTATATCTAGAATGTTTCTTCTCTTCTAAGTGCAATAAATGTGTAATCTTTTCCCTATTTTCCACCCTACTAATTAAGTAAATTTCTTCTTTATTCAATGTTTTTTTGGTTTAATTGCCAATTCACGCCATACTCTCGACAAATGGGTCTACATCACTTGAGCGATTGGGGAATGCACCTCGAGATATGGTGTTTTTGACACATTGTCTTTTTATCGCTATTTTTATTTGAAGTATTAATTTTATGCATAAAAATACATACAGAAATTAATCTTATTTACATTTTCGGTCCAGGCAAAAAAGCTTCAAAGTTATAGGCGAGGTTATAGGAGTTTTCGTGTATAAGAAAGATGATAACACAATTTGAGGTTGACTATTTTCTCGACAATTGGTTTTTTGTCCCTATTGTGTGATACATCTGTTGATTATTAATGCTTAAAACATTTGAAGAAATTTTATATTCGAAAGGAGAAAAAATATTAAGAATTATAATATTTCAGGATAATTTGCCGCGTCTCCATTGTATAAGGACTATTCATTATTCATTATGAAATTGAACAAAAGTTTAAACATATCGGGTCTAAAAATATCGCAATTGAATAATTGGTGAAAAGTGATTACTTTTAGATTTAAAAACACCGAAATTTATCATTCTTAAAATTTTAAAGTGCTGTCCAAGAAGTTACTCAAAAGATGTTCAAAGTTGCAACGGTCTAAGTTCCAAAGCATCGCCCAAGTTTGCCGAGGCCTTACGGAGAAAAATGCTTGGAACTTTTAATTGAGTTCTACAATTTCTCCAGTTATTTTTTCTTTTCAAAATGTTTAAATGAAATTTACTTTGCTGAGAATAAAAGACCGTTTCTGATTGCTCGTTCCTTATATAATCTTATAAAAGCTTTTAATTTCCGTTCCAATATATACCTCCTACTATACGAAAGTTAATATTCTTTCAAAGAATTGTTTTTGCCAGGAAAAAAGCTTTCCGATAAATGGAATCAAAGAATCAACAATATTTGTCTGGGACTGTAAATCAAAGAGCGAGGAAATGGAACAACAGGCCAGAGGCACATAGTCGACGATGACGTTTGATTTTTTTCATGGGAAACCACAGTGTTTATTTTATCAAATAAATGCCTGCAGGGCGAATGTTCTTCGTTATCGAGCGAAACTCTTATAACTGGACATAGACATTTCTCATTTTTATTCCACAATGGGAAAATGTATTCTTGGGCTATACCATTATTGGAAGATACTATTGCAACATGTGATTGCTTTTGAAACAATAAAACCGCTGGTAATTCTTTCAGGATTCGTTTCTGTTTACTAAAAATAATTTAGGGTGGACTGCCTACGAGTTTTGATAACAGAAAATGGCAGGGTGAATAAATCTTCATTATACAGTTAAATAGAACAAAACAAATTTACCGGTGATTGCCAAAAAGTTGACAATTTTAGACAATGAGGTTTTCGAAAACAAAAAATTGCCAAACTGCCTACAATATTTTTTTAATTTAAGGGTAACGCAAGAAAGCATGAAAAATGATAAATACAAAACTAAGAGATCGAGGAATGTATTTATCATGGATATTTACAGAACAGATAAAAAATATTCGTAAATATTGGAAAAATGAGCATTTTCGCAACTTTTTTTATTTTGACTCCATCGATTTAAAATTTTCTCTCATTTTATAATGCGTTAAATTGATATGGAGCGTTACCTGACATTTTATAAAACATATTACGCAAAAATAGTAATCCTTAGTAACGTTTTTTTGAATGAATTTTAGTAACAATTTTAGCCCACATTATGAATAGTTTGAATAATTATTTTTGAGTTTTATTCAGCGTGAGCAGGTAAAAAAGTTGTGGGATAGACATTGAAGTGATTTTTAACAACCTTAACTTTAAAATGTTGAACTCTACTCTTGATTTTTATCTTTTTTATATTATGAAACATTTATTATTCAAAGAAAAAGTGGGAAGTGACTAGAACTTATAAAGTGGTCAACTTTTTGGCAATGAACCATACATTTTCAGGGTGCCTAGCGGACCGGGAAATCGTTAACCTCCTTAAATTGTAATCAGGAACGGGAATTTTTTTCTTCTATCGCGAAGTTAACTTTTTTCTACTTTATTTTCTTTTTAATGTTTAGTCGAGAATTAGAAACAGGAAAATCTAATCGCTTCACGTATCATATATAATACCATGAAAGTTTTTCGATGATTTCTTAAGTTTTTTAATGCTAATTATATAAGAGTTAAAATTGCAATGTCTTCTTAAAATTTAAATGAAGTCTAATATGATAAATATTGTGAAAAGTCGTTACAAAAATGTTGCGAAAATGTTAAGACATCTTATCTTTGGGACAATAATAATAAAAATCAAATAAATATATATTTGAACTGGTAGAAAAATCATGATTACTTATTTCACGTTTTTTATACAAATATTTCTTTCAGCAGAAAATTTTTAAATTTTTGTTTTAACTTTAAACATGTTGCACGATGCAAGAAAATTTTTTCACAATAATGGTGCCTCAAGTTGTACGATTTTATATAAATTAGCCTTTAAATCGCCTTTGAAATAAAACATTGAAGTTTTCACTAATTTTGCAAATATCTTTTTAAAAAAATTGACAATATGTCTTCATCCTGGTTCATTTTATAGAGAATTCCGATAGCTTTCAACCTATTTTACAGAAACAATTGAACTCTCATATAATTTACATAAA
>CAKNWU010164144.1:0-18134 GCA_932072015.1 Andricus quercustozae | reverse complement strand
ATGTGCTCACATTTTGAATTTTGATCCAAAATGACTGGCTAACGAACTTGACCTTTATTTTAGGACACTTAAAGAATATTCCAAAGCTCAATCCAATCTGTCAATTCTTTCGAAAGTTATCGTGCTAACAAACTAAAAATCTACATACCCACATTCATACATACATGCAGGCATACATAGTCAGCCAGACACATTCGCCAAAACCTGTTTTTTGGGTTCAGAAGGTCTCAAAACGTGGACATTTGACAAAAACTGGGGGGTCAAATTTTACACAAATCTAATACCTTCTCTGATGAGAATGTAAAAAATATAACATAGTGAATATAATTCTATCTCAATCCTACGTGCCAAGAGCTTCAATTTGAGCCGTTCCCGAAGAAAAGCGTACTAAAAGAAAAGCTTCTAACATAGGGGTCTTCTGACGTCTCGATTCCCCTATCCCTTCCCCTTTTACCTCAAAAGATTTTTTGTTTAATATTTGGAATTTAAATAGAAAGCCTATTTTGTCCAAGGTTCCCAGTATTTGTCATCGATCATGAGTGGTTATTTTCTGTGTCGAATACAAAACCTCCAGGTCGTAGCTTAAATATTTTTTGTAAGCGAGTTCAGAGACGCACAAATGCTGGCACGAGATTATAAACGTTTCCTATGAAACTCTAAAATCATAACTGATGAAAACAAGAAAACACAAATTAATACTAAATTTTAAACTTATCTTCAGATTGTTTACGGGTACAAATAGAAACTAAAGTAATACCAAAGTTTCATTATACTTTTTCAAATTTTTGTTCATAAATATTCATAGTAAAGAGAGAGAAAATACAGAAAAACTACTGCTAAAATATGTCCAAAATACTAACAAACTTTAAAAAAAACAGCAAAATAAAAACATACATCATAAATTGTAAGCCAAATAGCATTTTTTAAAATTTATTTACATATACTTATTTGAATAAAAAAATGGATTAATAGCGTATCTGTAGTACCGTATAAAAAATGTGATTAGTTCTTCCAGACATTCGAGAAATACATACAAAATATCAACCAATCTATTTGTCACATAAAGTATCCAAGAATAATAAAAATTTTTCATATTGATTTAATTTTCGGAAATCCGGATTTAGAGTACGAAACATGTCTGGTTGCAATGCACTTCAGTCGTTCCGTCTGTTTTTCACGTATACCTTATTAATAAAATGTGAATTTGTCGTTTTTTTTTACACCCGGCGGATTCCATTTTTACCTCAATAATACGCAATTTCGAAAGGTATACTCTGAATGGAAAAATTTCACTGAAAAAGACGATAAAATGTAAAGAAACGAGTTTTTAATTAAAAAATTTCTCTTGTTTCATGTACTTGCATTCTATGCACATTTATTATCGTTTATTTGGTTTTATTTCTAGCTATATTTATAAGTTCCCATGCTTCGTGTAAAATATTTTAATCATTAAAAAGTTTTAAAGAAAAAAATTTGTAACTAAAATGGTTATTTTGGTATCTGATTAGCTTTACCCTCCCCCCCACCCCCCAACATTACATGCGAAAAAAACCTTTAAGCACTTACATGAGTTTTAATATTTCATTTATTTTTCAAAAGTAATAAAAGTTAGGCAATAACCATATAAAATCAGAAAAATTATTGCATTGATTAATCAATAAGTTTATGAAAGAATAGTTTTTATTTGATAAAAACAAATTAAGTTAATGATTTAGAGAAATAAAAGAAGGGAAAAAACCACTAAACAGGAAAATCGCACTCCACCATTTTTTTATGGAAGCGTTTTCAAGATATCAATGTTCAAATTTTTGTTTTCAATCTTCAAAGTTGTTCCGACGTTTTTGAGTATATCTCGAGATCGAGTTGACAAATTTCCCTAAACGAGCACTCAATTTGAAAGCAACTGCATCGTCTACAACTTTGTATTCTAAAGGCTTTAGATTGGCGCAGAAGTTCACATGCTAGCAATTGAAATAGGTTGGCTAATATTTGCGATTTCTATTCTTCCCAGGACGATATGTGAACTGTCGATCTCTTTTTTTCCCAAAAAATACAACTTGTCCAACTTATTAAAATCGCTCGAATTTGAACTACTGAGCCGATCTGAAAACTTTAGAATAGAAAGTTGTACAAGGTTCAGTTGCCTTCAATTTGAGGGCTCGTTTAGGAAATCGGTCAGTTAGAACTCGAGGTATACTCAAAAACGTGCGAACAACTCTGTAAATTGAAAAAAAATCGAACATTCGTACCTCGAAAACGCTTCTATACAAAAATTTGTGTGCGTAATTTTTTGTGTTTAGAGGGCCAAAATACATCAAAAAATCATATTAAGATATGGTGGGCAGATAAATTATTTAATTTTGTAAACTAGTCCATTTGGCCGACCTGTAATAGAATAATATATTATTACCATTATGTTTTTTTTGGCGCACTTATTTTAATTATTTATAAAGACAGCTATATGTGTAATACATTCGTTCTTCGCTTTCTTGTGATTTTATCATTTAGATTACCTTTAACATAAATAAATTATATATTAAAATGTATGTATTTACTTGGCGGCGTTCTTTTACACACTTAGTATTTTTTTTATTTCATTTATTTTTTTAGTACCTAATAATAAAAAAAAAAATATATATATATATACAAAAATACATTTTTCTGATAAAATTGGAATAAATTGATAGCCTGCAGACGACTTATTGTTGAGTGTCTTTTTTCTCTGAAAATTCGATTATAGAGCATTTTTGTCAGTTTTAGTGTTCGAAATAATTTGTATTACAGATAGTAATTCCCAGTAGCTATTTTGTTCTTATTCGCATTTCGGCCTTTCAAGCAGTTTTTCTTGTATAAATATTTAGTATCAATTTCTACTTTGTTAAGTACTTCACGGTGATTTGCTAACGCAAATCTTGATATCAGTCATGTCTACCACACGCAATAAAGTAATTAATGCAATCATTCCAGCATATTACTTAACCCTACTATCGTTACTGTATCTACAAAATGGTTCTCTTACCTAATATAATAGTATGTAATTACAATTTTGATTTTTGAAATACACTTGTAGTCCGCTTTGCAACTGCTTCAGGCTTTTTGTTAGATCACCGACGTTAAGCAGCGATTGGCTTGTTTATACTCGGATGGTGGTCTTCATTTGACCAATCAAAAAATTTCCATATACAGGATGTCCCAGCATGACTTTTTTAAGACCAAAGTACCGGAAAAGTGTCACTTAATTTTTTTTTAATTTTACCCTACTGAAAACAAGTCAGGAATCATCAGAAAAAAATTCAGGACTTCTGACCATTTCCGTCCACTTTTGTTATGTGTCTTGACTGAAGTCGTCAGAAAAATTCAGATTTTCGTATTGCTCGGATGATGGATATTATAATTTATATTTGTATGCACATTCTCTTGTTACTTATATTTATAATTGTTAATGCTTAAACATACTATATATGAGTACATGACTATGGAGATGAGTCTCAAAATATTGTCCGTTTACACTTAAATCCCTTTCTGTTTACGTGATACATTATATTTATTCCAATTTGAAACATTTTAGGAAAATTTTAAGGTATCTGTAATCGTCGAAACCCGTAGATTCCTAATTGTTAACTTTGAATCTATATACAAAACATTGAGAACAAATATGTTACATTTTTAATTCTTTGCAGTTGGGTTACTCAGGATTGGTCAGGATGTTCAGATATCGACAGAACTCCTGACCATTTGAGACGATTCATAGGATTTATCATCACAAAACGCCCTAGTCAAATAGGACTACAGTAAAAAATTCAAAATCGGTCCTGTTTCAGCAAGATTTTTTCGGGACGTACATCCTATGAGTATTTGTGAAAAAAAGTTTTGTACTGAAATAGAACTTTTCTTATAATTTGGTCCCTATTTAAACTTTTACCAAATTTTAAGAAAACTTGAAGTAATAATATAGAAGTACGGCTTTTCTCAAGTGCATCCTTTTATACAAACTTTTATTGAAATGCATTAATTTATTATCAAAGAAGAAGAATCAGTGAAGGGAAAAAAGAAAATTATTGTTTTTATATATATTTTACTAACTTCGATATAAATAGTACAAATTGTATGGCACGAGTAAAAATAATAAAATAATAAATTTTTTTTGGTAACGGTTTACCTTGGAAACTTAACCTTAAAATGACTTACAGCCAGCAATTGTTAACAGTTGTTTAGGTTGTTTATTTTTAATCCCTTTGTCCTTTCCTGGCCTTCTATTGATACTTTTCTGATAATTTCTATAGCTTTTTCTTTACAGAAATTATTTGTACGGGGTGATTAATCATCGACGTTTCATTATAACGCGTGTTAATTTCAATTGTTTAATGGATTTTCACGCAAACACGGTCTGATCAAAAGAGAAGTAAATTATTTTAGAAATCTGATAGTATCTCAGAAACAGATTCAAAGTGCAGATATAAAAAAACATAAAATATCATAAGAAAGCCATTGAAAGCTATTATCTGAAACATTCAAATATTTATTATATTTATTACAAATAATCAATTACAATTAACAGAATAAACAATCCCCCCCCCCTCCATTCCCAAGGGCTTTGTTAAACTTGGCAAGGGGTGAGATGTGACCGAATTGACGAAGAAAAATCGTATGTGTCAAAAATAATCACTTCTTTGTGAAAATATGTATATAAATAGTTTAATTATTTTGTTTCCCCCAACGTATTATTGTTTTGGTGTGAAAATAAGTAAATTAAACTTAATGTTGAACAAGAATTCGCTAAATTGAGAAAAGCGGGTAAGTGGGTACTGGGCTGATTCTTATTTTCTCTTTTTCTGCCCCCCCCCCCAGTTTTTTTGAACTGTCAAAAAAAATATGCTTCAAATTATAGCCAAATCGGTTACTATTTAGGGGTGGCGCAAAGTCCATGAAGTTTCCCATTAATTTAACATGAGGTAGAGTCAGCTTTTTGTAAATGTAGTATTAAAACGCAGTAAATTGTTGCAACTAATTCCGTGTTTCAGCATATTATTCAGAATCTATCAGAGAATAAGATTCAATCATAAATTTTGAGTGTTAAGGAATATAAGTCACTCTTATGGGTCCCCAAGGAAAACCTTATAAATGATCAATTTGAATTTTACGTAATATTGCTGTTTATTAACGTTCATTGAAAAAAATTATAAATAATGATTAATCAGTAATTTAAGTATATCTAATCATTTCACAAGTCGTAAAGTAAACGTACTTTTTAGAAGTTATGAGTACGTTAATCAAGTATAACAATGAAATAATTTTTTTAAACTCTTAAACCTTAATGTTTAAGTAAATTGATTTTTTTTAAATTTGTTAAAAACGTTTCTGCAAAACAAACAGATAACTCGAACTAATTAAATCTGTGGAAAAATTGAAGAAAAAACGACACATTTTATTCTCTCTAGCGATAAAAAAACACATAATATCAGTAAAATAAAAACTATTTTTGAAATAATTTTAATTTTTTTAAACATTTAAGAGTATTCTTAGAAAAGAATTTAGTACCTAAAAATATTTCAACCTTTCAAAAACTGGCAAAAATTAAATATTTAAACTAAATACAATTGCTCAAACAACTCAATTCGTTTGAACATTTAGGAGTATTCTTAGAAAACAAACTAGTACTCAATAAGATTAAAATCTGCCGAAAATTTGTTAAGATAAAATGATTCGCCTGTCTTTTCTTAGGCGAACTATATATAGTTTAACAAATATCTATTATTAAAATAATTGTTAAATTATTTAAACAAATTATTTGTTCGTTACCATTGATTAAAGAATTCATAACGTCTAGAAAATACGTTTTTTTCGGGACTTACCTTTAAAAAAAAAAAAAAAATGTTCAAACAAAACAAAAAGTTTTACACAATTGAATATTAGATATGAAAAAAGCTGAATTTTCCCTATGTTTAATCAATTGTCTACATGGACCTTGTGCCACCCCTAAATATTAACCGATTTGGCTCAAATTTGAATATCACTTTTTGGGCTTTTAGTACTGATTTGCCTTATATCCGGTACTTCATTGGGATTTAATTCAGAATCTGAATCGGATGTCAATGGGAAATTTTCTATTGGGTATATTTTATTTTGATTGATAATCCAAACGTTCCTCTGGGCGAAAATAGAGTACTTTAACAACTATATTGTAGTTTCCAATAGTATGATTTGTCAGCAAATATTCTTCTAAATAATGATATCATTCACTTTGAAAATTAATACTCGTGGTAACCTTAATGAAGTTTGTTGGATGTGAGGCATATCGTGGAAAAATCTCTATAGAAATCTTCGTAGTATCGTTTTTGTCTAGCTGTGTCCCATTAATCATAGGACTCGCGGGAGATAGCGTTCCTTTTATTCCAGAGTCGTTCGATTCCGTGCTCATCTTCGCGTTTCAAGACAGCAAGGAAGATGGCTATGGAGAAATTCAAAGAAAAGAAAGTAACAACGGAAACGGAAGTATTTCTTTTCATTCTTAAAAATGTATTGTGTGTCGCAACTATGCTTCCTTTCCAACTTATCTTGCATCTAGCTGCTCCTCAGAATCACGCGATTATTTGAAATATAAGACTAGCTATTTTCTAATTGAAAATATACAATTATTTGGTCCATTTTTGAAGTTTTTAATATTCTATTAAAATAATAATAAGACATTAATATTTTGTCAAACGAATAGTACTTATCTTTCGTCAAAAATGACCCAGATGTAGATGCGGCGCTAAATATAAATACTGAAGAAAATATATAAAAATTCTCTGAAAGGAGTTTTATCTACTTCGTTCAGGCAATCAATCGTCAAGTAATTAAATATCAATTTGAAATAACTGCCATGAAGGGTCAAAACTCTAGGAGAAGAAATGATTAGTTGAATAATGGAAGAAGAATTTTTAATTAATTGTTCATTAATCACGATTCGTTGCTGATTTTTATAGTTCTAGCTTGATACGCAAAATTTAAGAAGGTAATGAAAAATTTACGATTTCAGAACTTGTGTTTCCTGATAACATTAATTCACAACATTATAAATAAAGTAATTTTCAGTCCCGGATAACCAACTTTTTCTATTTGGCGAAGAAGGCCATAAAAGAGGAATAGTCTCATGAAACGTATCTTATAAAAGCTTAAATTGCTTCTATTTTATGATTGCATCTTCCTTTTTTCAGATTTGTATTAGTAATTTATAATAATAATTCAGTAAAAAAACAGTTTGAAATCATTAATATTTCGATAAGTTCCGAGATTTACTAATTAATAAAATGTATTTTTTAATTATATGATATGTTCTAATTATAAATAAAAGCTTTTCAACATGTTGGATATTTTCTGGGAAACGTTGAAAAGCACATTTTGCGATTCCCACGCAACTTCTAAACTTCCTGATCCGGGGGAAAAACAGGAAAGAGCAACATAAATCCGCATTACCAGTTGGCCATGCGCAGCAGCTCTATGACGGAAAATGGAAAATTAAATTGGCGAAATCACTCCGCGGATGGCATAGCCATTTCTTACCTACTGGTCCTCAAAACCATTAATTTCGATATGGAATCAAACCACGGCTATTCTTCTTCTACATGCCAACTCGAAACGAACACATTTCGCATGCTATTGCAGTCTTTCTCGAATCGAGATATATTATACAACGCAGAACAGGTCGCGACAATTGAATTCTCTTATAAGCATTTCTATACCGGAACTTGAATAAAATTATGTTCACGAGGAATATGTATTCATACTTCATAGTAGTTGTGGTAAAAGCGATGAAACCTCATCCCTTGATATACATTTCATATCAAGATATCTCGTTCTTGATTGAACGATCTTCTAAGCTTGAACTTTTTTTGCATTTGTTAGTGATACCTCTGGAAATTGGATCTGAATAAAAGGATTTTTGAATTTGATCAAGTCTTCAGAATATGGTCCCTTTTCTCTATTTTTTATTTTTGTCTCGTAAAGGAAAATTTTTTCAGTATGATAAAATGAAAAATTGAATTATTATAAATTAAACAATAGGAAAATAAATAAAAAGCAATCTACAAATTCAAAACTTTAAAAATTCCGCAACCAAAGTATTAATCGTTCCAATTGAAGATGATATTTTTCTTACTTTTTGAGTCAAATATTTAAAGAGTATTCAGTTATTGTATGATTAAACGATTATATTTTATAATGACTTAATTTTTAACATTACAATTCGAAATTTCACGTTATATTATATAATGTTAATATTTTTAATTGTATGAATGTACAAATCAAATTTGCCGTAGCTTTTAGATTAATGGTATTATTTTCAAAAAGTGAGAAAAGTTCTTATGCGTTTTTAACACAGTATTTTAGATGAAGATTTTCTCCTTTGATTTGGTAAGACAAGTTAATCCAATCTACAGTGCGCTCCTATTCAGTTAAAGTTTCTACCTCGCGTTCATGATCTGTTCGAATTTAGAGATAAAAGTTTAGATAAGATCTCAATTCTTTTTCCAAGCCTATTTGCCTCTTTCACGTTTCCTGCAGCATTCCAGTCAATATCCTCGTGAATCCTCTACTATGTAAAATGTGCATATATTTTATGGTTGCTCATATAAGTAAATGTCAGAGAACATTGAATTCCTGCTCTTTTCAATGTTCTTTGACTGCTATACATTACCACCTACTGTCGGTGTAAATCTGGATGCAAGATAAGGAAATCATTCGAATATCCGTTTGCTAGTCGAGTACCTTCATGCACGCTATCACTCCCGAGTTTCTTGACACTCGAAACATATACCTCTCTTTACAATTTTACACCAGTTTAAAGCTATTAAATTGTCTATAAATAAAATTACATTTATATTATACAAGCAAGTGCCTGAGAGGTTTTTTATTGCTAATCCGGTTTTTTAAATATAAATATTTTAGTATGGCTACTAAAAATTTAAAGAAAAAAATCGTGCCCATTTCTCGTTTTTCTTGGTTTGCAAAAATGTTCCCCGGTCATTAAAATTTAAACATTAAACCTTTCCTGAAAATTATTTGTTTTAAATATTAAAATCTAAGCTTCAAATCAATGTAAAAATATTTTGTATTTGGAGCATCTGAAATTTAAAATGTTAACATTTAAAATTAATTGGAAATTTTCTAATTTAAAACAGTTTTATTCTAAGGGCTTGAAAATTAGATCTTATTTCAAAATAAAAATATCCAAAATTTTAGTATAATTTCAAAGCAGATAGTAGAATTCAAAATTAAATAAATTAATATTCATAGCCTCAAAAATGAAAGAATCTAAAAACAAGAATCACTTAAAATTTGTCTTGTCTTTTCAACATAAACTCATAAAAAAAATTAATAACATTTTTTGGGAAGCTTTCAGACCTAAGAAATGCCACTCTTAACCATATAAAATTGAATATTTTTTAATTTGAGATGTACCCACCCTGAAAGTTAATTAATTTTTCATTTTAAGCCCAAAAACGGCACAATATAAAATAACATTGTGCGTCACACTACCGCTTCACATTGTGCAAATTAAAGTTCGATACTTCGAAAATTGAACTCATAAACTTTACAAATGTACATTTTTTTCATTTTTTATGTTCCGGATCGAACGATTAAAAAGTATGTTTTTTTTTTGTAAAATACGAACCTAAAGGCGAAAATTTTCTATCATTTGGCGTTTTGTTCAGAAAAACGGGTTTAAAAAGAGAGATAAAGCAATCTATTAGCTGTTTCTAAAACTTTTTATCAAACAAACCGAAAAAACTCAAGGTTTCTAATAGAGCTGAAATTAAAGCCTGTGATGCATATACTTTGACCCTATGTTTTAGAAAATGACCTTATGTTTTTACGTATTTTCACGCGTTTACAATATAATTTATTTTTATTTTTTATGTGATGTTGAAGATTAAATCTGAAATATTTTAGATAATAATGATGCTAAGACAAAAAGAAGGTTTATTTCAGAATCGGTGCTTGAAATTACATAAAGAAATACCCTAAAAATCAATTAAACACGCATTTTATTGAACGTTGTTACGTAGTGAAGTCTACACAAACCCTTCTTTTAGTGTCTCATAAAATGATCCATGGTAAAAAAAAAACATTATTTTATTATCACAAATCGCAATAAACATGACATTAAGTGCCCAAAAAGTGTCTTTGAAGCATGTCCACATATATGCCCGAAACATAGTTTACGCAACCACATGGTAAATATATAATTAACTATTTTACAACATATGCCTAATGGTCTGCAAACTTATCTCAGAAGATACATTTTTCATCACCTGTATTTTAATTTAAATGTAATATAGACAACAATATGTAGTGAACTTCGAATGTCCATAAAAATCATTTTGTGGTTACGTCGATACATGAGCGGTTCACATTCGACTACTAGGAGTAGCTTTTTGGTTGATGTTTGTATCAAATTGAAGAAAAACCATCTTACTACTCATTCTCCAAGCTTCAAGAAAAAATATAGAAATTCCATGACCAACTAAGAAAGAACTTTGAATCCATCGAGGTAACTGGTAATAACCTTCATGTTTCAGGATATAACTAAATGAATAAATAATAAAAATATAAATTAGAGCGGGGAGAAAAAATTTGCCAAAGGATTTTAGGATCACTTCTATTTTAAATCTTTAGCCAGACTCTTTTGTGCTGGTTTACATTAAAATAATATCCATCAACGTAACCTTACTTCTGACTTCTCTTCAGGTAAAATTGACGATAAAGTATTATACTCTCCTACAAAATTGTTTGCCAAAAATCTAATCAATTGTGAGGTTTTTAGATAAATAATTTCAGTTAATATACAAAGATATAAAAATCAGAAAATATAATATCTTAACGTTTTGATATTAACTTTATTAAACATATTTTTTTATTTGTAATTTTTTATATTAGATCATTATTATACATTTTTCATTATTTGGAAACATCTTATTGCATGGTCTTATTTTATTAGATAATGAATGACCATTAATTAGACAGTGCTACAAATAAATTTTTAACGTGAATACTTTTACAAGCTCTTTGTTTGTTGGCACTAAACCTAAATTGAACTATAAAACATAAGTTTGAAAACAAAACTCTCATTCCCAAAGTGCCCTGTTTGTGGAGAATCACCCATATGTGAAGAAGCTAGTGGTAGGGCTGAGTGAAGGTAAGCCGATAGTGGGGCTAAGTCTGCACTTGCTTTTACCTATAAAGAAAAATGTAAACCGTGTGAACTTGGTTTCTTAAAATAAAAGTGGGCCTTAATGCCCTATCTTTATCAACAGAGTTTCGTGGCATTCTGCATGACATGGCACATTTTACGACGTAAAAAGTGTTTTCGGAGGTCAACAGTTTTTTCCGACACTTGTGGAAAATTGTGTTTTTCTTTTGTATATCATTGTCCACTGTAATCTAGGTATATTCATCTTACCTAAAAAAAGGTGCCGCGCATGAATGTGTTATTTTGATAAATTTAGATTTTTCAATGATTTTAAATGTTTTGCGGATACCAATATACCAAATTAACGCGTGGGGCTAAGTCTACACCGAGTAAGTCATCGTTTCTAAAGGATACAGACAGATAGACAGAAATTCATCCAATTTTACATAAAACCAAAACCTCATTAAAGGATGAGAATGTAAACATTTTTAGTTTGACAACGTTTTAGGTATTGTTGGATCGAGAATTTAGTTGGCTACAATAATAAAACAAATTTTGAAGTGTGCGTTTTTCTTCAAAAATTATAGTAACTTGTTTTATTCTAATTTATAAAGAAAACATCGCACTTTACAATCAAAAGCAACACTTTGTAGCGAACTAAATTCCCGATCCAACAATACCTAATACTTTTTCAAAGCAAAACATTTTTTCAATTAAAAAACGACTTAGAGAAAAAAGTGTCGGCTTAGCTCCACTCTCCCCTAAATTAGAAGCTCCAGTATCGAGAGAATGAATGAATTAATCCCAGATTATTATAATTGAATCCCATTTCTATTTATATTTATAATTAATATTTTAAATAACGAAGGAGAAAAATGTGTCTCCAATACAAACGTAATAAAAAATAATATGTAAAGAGAGGCAATCTTAATAAGGCAAGAATAATGCTGAAGCTAAATTCATCTAATGAAAATGTAAATTATAGGACGATGAAAATGAGATTAAGCTTACTGATTGCAAGCTCGTATAGGATCCTTGTTTATCGACAATAAACTGTAAGAAATTTATCATCCTCCAAACTTAGAAACCGTTTTACTTCCAACCAAGTATGCAAATTCGAATACATACATCATCCCTAGACGCTTCCAAGTTACGTATTGCTTTGTAATTTGATATCGAACATACGGCTACGTGAACGATCATAAATTATGTCAATATGCACGACTAAATTAATATTTACCATTTCTGCCATGTGTTCTAAATCTCTTGCTTGTTCTCATTTTTTAATCAAAGTTTACACTTTTACACTGCTTCTGAGAAATATTCTCTAGTTCCAAACCACTACATTTTTCGCACTTGTATCGTTGCACAAATTTATCTGTAAATATGTTGAGAAGAGTTTTCAGGAAATTAGTATTTATTGAAAGATAAATATACATTTTTCTTTCTTATTTTATTTCTGATCTATTGTTTTTCGAAGTAATAAGGTAAAAAAAGATTCGATAGAAAAATCATTCTGGCAAAAGAGCGCCTTCTTCGTGACGATGGAAAGTAAAGTTGATGTTCCTTGGATAAGGATACTGCAGGATAAAACCAGCCAGAAAGGAAAGGGGCGTCAAAAGGGCAGTGATGAGAAGAGAAAAGAGTGTGAAGGTATAAAAAGAGTAAAATAATGCGCCACCTTTCGTATTGGCAAGCATTGCGGAGCCAACCTGCAATCCCTAGAGGCAAAGTAGATAACTAAACCTTGATTTGAACTTCGACTATATACTTCCTGGAACATGTGAAATGTAACACATCTTGTGTTTCTAACTTCGTATTTTCTTTGATAATTTTCTCAGCCATGTTGCGAACGGAAATTCCTTTTATAAATGTTTCGCTCTATGTTAGATCTTATCAAAAGAAAATTGCAACTCAAAATTGAGTTAAGAACTCCTGAGGCCTTCCAGGTTAAAAATTTCACCATGACTTAACTGTTTAGTTTAAAATACCTTTGATTTGAAATTTTGTACTGTGAAAATTTTATATTCTCTGAAAAAAACTGAAATAAAAGGAAATATAAAAATTTATGACATTTATCCATTTTTTCACTAGACACAACACTCTCATTTCCTAAAAGCAATCTTCTATTCTGTCTACTTTTTGCAAATTATGCTCTTTTTTTTCCTTTTGGGAAAACGTCATGCGAAAGTATGAAATATTTTATTTTTCAGCTTAGCACTAGATCCCATATCACGGTAACATCGTATTAAACTTTCGTTCGCACGAGAGATATAAATATGAACAGGGTATGTAATGAACTGTTTTTCTCGTGCCAAGCAGTCCCTTTACGACTTTTCATCATGCTTAAAATTCTCCGAATATAACATTTTTATCAAAATTTAATTGTCCTTTTTTGTTATTCGAAAAAGTAGAAGAGAAACAAGTTTCTAATAAAACGCTGAAAATAAAAAACCTATATTTCAAAACAGATTCTAGATAAGTTTGCCAACGAAGTGGATATTCTACTTTATGTGGCTGGAATCGACAGGAAGTTTTCAAAGATAAAACTATCTATCAAATTGTCCATTCGAGCGTTAACTGAATCTACTTTTAATTGAATTATCATCAGAACCAGGAATCATTGAGCTGTAAGCGAACATTTCGATTAGTTTCTCTGCCAAAAAGTGACCTGGCTTTAAACTCGGTTCCAAATTTAGGGTTCACATTGGATTTAATTATATCAACTAAATTTATTTGTGCAATTGACAAATTGCAATGTCCACCAATAATTTAATTATATTTGTTTAGAAAGGACTCAAATTGTTTCGTGTAAGAGGGCTATCAAAATGAAAATGCCAGAACGTGATTTGGGATGACGTTGGCCAATAAACTTTCTAGCGAGGCCGTCGCGAAGCAGAGGTAATAGGATACCGGAAGTTTAGGGCGAAGGAACTTTACACTCGGCAGCTATTAGTCGCTAACCACATCTCGTGCAGAGAAGAAAGTTAGCTGCTTTCAATTCAGCACTTTTATCCAACATTCCCCCATAACTTCCCCAGGAAACTCTTACGAGCGACTTTTAAGTAGTCTGTGTTATTCTCGAATCCTCGTCAAGTGGATTACAGATTATGTATAGGCATCGCTGGTATTCTGTCCAGAAAAGTTTCTCTCTATATGAATCTGCTTTTATTAAAAAGTTCCTGAGAAGCTAAGGAGGGGGAATGAGTGATGAGAGGGTGAGGAAGGGGCAGAGGGGATTTTTGTTGAGAGAGAAGGGTGGAGAGAAGAGATATTTTTGAGGAAGGGAGGGAATAGAGATAGGGCTGTTGGTGAAAGGGGCAAGGATTATTTAACTGGTAAAGGAGATAGGAAGGGGAATAAGTGATAAGGAGATGGTTTCGTTATTGACCAGCATATTTGATTTGATTCAAAATAATATATTTTGAATATAGGCTATGAAACTCTTTATACAGGCGCGTGCTGCCTACTTGGACTCGATTTTATTTATACGAATTGCAATTTCACATAATTTTTTTTGTACGAATTTGTCTGTCAGCATTTATGATATGAAGTGACAAACAGAAATTGTGGCAAGCGGCAATTGAAATAAAAATTATAACAAATAGGAAATCGAAAAAACCTAATTTATCTCAAAGAAAAATTCTGATATGGAAATTGATATAACTGAAAATTAGTTTAAATGCAGATTAGAATTAATAAAGACGCTAAGAAGAGAAGGTTTCAGGGCAAATTGAAAAAACAAAAATGGTACAGGTAAAGTGTCGAAACTTCATGAATAATTTAGCAGTATTTCTAATTTAAACCATCCCTGAGAGGATTCGAAATCGTTCCATTCTTCTTGATTTATCAAACGATATATGTAAATTGCGATCGAAAGCAATTCTTTTCCATTCGGTGATTCGTTTAAGTAGCTACGACACTTGCGAGTCTAGACTATGCTTCATGGACGAAGCAATGGCTTGAAAGCAATTTGTAACTTTCTGAACTTTCTCAAAATGTGCATGGTCGCATGCCGCGTCAAACGTTGTGGAGCAAAGCTGCTTTATGACGTTCAAGTATTGGAATTTGTATTTCACAAACAAGGAATGCCTCGAGAAATTTCATTATTCTTATTACCTTTTTCTAGAAAATGTATTATTTCAATACTGCTGCACTCCTGAATGTATCAAATTTTATTAAAATACTATGTTACACAACTAGTTTGAGAAAAAGTAGTTACTTTTTCACTTTGAAATACAAATCAGTGATATTATTTTCAGTATTGTTTGAGTTTTTTCTATTGAAAACTACTGAATTTCGTCTTGTATAAAAAATGCAAGTTGATTAAAATATATATTTCTATAAAAATCAAAATCTGAAATGTTATGAATTTAAAAGCAAAGTATCTAGAAAAAGTGCTACGTTTGAAGATTCCAATTCATGACTGTTTCTCCTACTTTTCTTTCCAACAGTTTTATACTTTTCTGTCATGTTTGATAATTTCTTATTATTTTCCACTTACTGACAATTCCACCCTTTTTATCACTCTTAAACATATATTTCCTTTGAATTATTAAATACCTTTTATTATTATTTCTATCCTTTTCTATAAACAGATGAAAAACATAAAATTTACAAAATAGGATAGAAAAGAAGAGCTTTTCAAAAAAAAGAGGGAATATAAATGAGTAAAATGAGATAGGATTGAAATGGATAACAAGTAGGTCTCAAATTAATAAAATTAGTATTTAGTATTTTTGAAAAATTACGTGTCACATTCATTTTTTTTTACATTGATACTAAGTGTGAACATTTATTGTCATTTAATATATCAATTATCGGAAGTACATGATGGAAGAAGGTATTTATGAGTGGATACGCAAAATCTTCAACCACTTAAAATCTTAAATAATTTTCTATGTTTTTCAGAAGTTCGAGTGGAAATATCTGATAATGACATTAAAAAATTAAAAATGAGAGTCAAGTTAGCAAGAAATATTGTGGTTCAAAGTCACCAAATCAAAATAACGTAATAAACTATCTGGGCATGCTTCAAGTTTTTGTGCGCCCCGTATAACGGACCACATCATAATTCATAATGGCCACTCACTTAAATATAGTATTCCCAATCGGAATTTCAACCAATTTTAAATAAGTTGTACATATACATAAAATTGAAAAATAAGCGCTCTTATAAAATTTTTATACCATAAACTTTTGAATAAAACAATAAAAAAATGCATGCAAATTCTCTATAGATAGCATTAGAATATATCAAGATGGAAACAGAGAGAATTAAATTGGTTTAGAATAAAATAGGACATAAAGGAATAGAAACTAGATAGGGAAGAGCTTCCAAGATTAGCCCCCTTTTGGTTTAGAAACTTCATCTAACCCCTTTCTGCTATTGAATGTGCTAACTAAAATAAAAAAATTTTGCTCGCGAAAATTCATCCATTTCTGAGAAAATCGAAAATAAAATACTTTTTATCTATCGCACCTGCCGCCTAATCTCTTTCGAGTAAAACGTAGGAGAGATATAAAATCATAACTAGACTTTTTACCTCCATTGCTGGATAAAACAGGATAACTGGGATAGACATTTAATGGATTGGAATATTTCTGTCCCTTTTTTTGTAAGGTGGTCATTTTGGATTATATTATCATCTTAATGTTCCATTGTTATTGAAATTTCGAATTGTAGGTGCGTTCAATGTGTAATTTTGAGTAATAGTCTTATCTGCAACGTCAGTTGCTACTCGCGTCAGCTTTATCTTTGAGGTTTCTGGATGACTGGTGTGGGCACATTCAACGGTTAGCCATTCGCAATTCACATGCTTTTGAGAATTCTGCAAATCCTCATACATTCGCCAACTCCTTTGGAGCTCCATTCTGTTAACATGTCAGACTGCACGGCCTCGTGGATCACAATCATTTACATTTTGAATTAATTTGGAATTCACACTCATACGCGCCTTGTCTTCTCAGAAAACCCGCTCAGTCGTGGAATTCGATTCCTGCAGCTCTATGAGTTAACAACTTAATTGGATTATTAATTATCATTACAATCATAACATTCATAAATAATTTATAGAGACATTTTAGGGTATGTTCAAAAACTACATCACGCTATTTTGAAAACTTTTTCCATCTTTCCCCTTCTTCTTCACAGTTCATCACACAAAGCTTGAACCACCAGGAATATATCCCAAATATGAACACCCACCCACCCCTCTTTTTGATGTCAAATTTTTTTCTCCGATTTCATTCAATAAACGCCTGAAGTAAAATTGACAAAAAAATTATTTTAGATCAAGCAGTTGCATTTACTACCAAATAGTTCAACTTTCAAGCAGAATAAAGGTATTTTCAACATGATAGTTAAATTTCTAATGTAAAGAGTGAATTATCAACCTAGGAAGATAAATTTTCAACGAAATGGTCGAATTTTTATATAAAGGACGTTAAAATTCAACCACAAACAGTTGCAAGTTGAATCAAATAATTAAATCTACAAGCGAAAATGGAGAATTTTTCAGAAGACAGTAAAAATTTTCAACCATGAAACATGAATTAACGACGAAGAACTTTTCTACCAAAGAAGATGAATTTTCAAACCAGAAGTACAAATTCTTGATTCAAACAGACGCATTTTAAACAAAACAGTTGAACTTTCAAAATGAAAGGGTGACTTGAAAAAAAGCGTTGAATGTTCAACCTACAAAGACGAATTTTCAATAACCAAATAGTTTGAAAAAATTAATTATTAACTGAGCAGTTGCATTTTGAACCAAAAAGTTGAATTTTCTAGCCTGAAGAACGAATTTTTTAGAGAACAGTTGAATTTTCAATCCGAAAGGACTAATTTTCCACCAAAAAGATGATTTTTTAACAAAATAGTTGAATTGGTAATCAAATAATGATATTTTCAACAAAATAGTTGAATTTTTAACTAAAATGATTCTTCTATAACAAAAAAAAA
>CAKNWU010164064.1:0-10488 GCA_932072015.1 Andricus quercustozae | reverse complement strand
TGGGAATATAATAATCAAAATTAAAAAAAAAATTGTTTAAACATTTTTTTTTTTTGTGGCCGTCTGTGTCTCGCACTTGCACCAAAAAACAAATTCAATTCGGAATTCAAATTTTTGAGGAACCAAAACCAATAGCCTCCGGTCACATCGAGGTCCCAGTCAATGTGATTTTTCCCTCATAATCAGCAAAGATGGTCGCTAAATTGTCCTGATCCAGAGGCGTACTAATAATTTGTTAATTTGGTGCCTCCTTATATATAAACATTACAAGTATAAAACAACTTCAATTTTATAAATGAGGATCTTATTATACTTTTAATATTTTTAAAATACGAGAATAAAATAGAATTAGCCGAATGGAGAACAAACTTCTGAATAGTGAGAACATAAAACAATAATTACTTATATGCTATAATATTAACCGACCGCCGAGACGTTATAGGATAACAATAATTTTTTTAAAGAGACAATTCAAATATTCGAAAAACATATCCAGTAATTTCCCACATTTTTCCTTCAAAATTAGGCAATCTTTAAGTAAAAACTTTTATAATAGATTTTAAGGCCCTCAGACATAAACAATTTCAGTATTAAGCATTTATGAGTCAAAAGTTTCCAATTTAGAACGTTTCAAATTGAACAATGTGAAGATTAGTATAATCAAGAGTTAAATCATTTTGAATTTGAAGTAGAGTAGAGCGCGGTAAAAAGTGCCGCGGGGAAAATGCGCTACATAGTAATTTCAAAATCAAAATCTTTGCGATGATCACTGTAGCATTTCATGTTAAAAGCACCACCAAACAGTTTCATCCCTCTAGCGTATGTGGAACCTACGCTAAATCAACTCCTTGGGTTTAAAAAATTTGATAAAAATACACTAATTTCAAAAGTCAACATTTTTGACTTTGATGCTTACCAGTCACAATTATTCAGTGCTTAAAACTGTTAATTAAAAATTAACCAACAAGCGTTTTCATATTTCATTTAATAAACTTTGAATGCCAATTTTGAACAAAGTATTCGTAAGTATGGGAAATCCAATATTTAATCGCGAAAAAGTACTAAATCAAATACTTACCAAAACTTTTTTCTCCACAAGAGACATTCAAAATGAAATAAATTTAAATTCGAAAACGTTTATATTGAAGATTTCAAGTTTTCTCCTTCTCATTTCTAGGTTTTCCCGGCTTCTCAGTCAGTTTACACACTGTTTTTTCATGAAAAATGAAACAGCGAAATTCGCCCAATTTATAAATAAATACCATCTCTTCAAATAACAGCAATTAATTTATTATTGAAGTTTCTACATATCAGTATGCTTGAAATACCGTTGTGACAAGATTCTAAAAGATCAAAAACTCGACCTGACCTGAAATCCGAAATCATTTTGCACACCCGTATCATATCATCAATATAAAATAAATAATAAATCATTCCGATCGTGGAACTAATCCCTGTGAGACATCTTCTCTAACTTACGTAGTTTAAAAATTAAAAATGGAGGTATTACATTATATGTTAGACTAGATGCTGGACTATACGTTTGGAAACATCCATTTGCAAAACTGGTGAGTTGGAGATGAACTAGCCAGCAACGGCTTTGTCTCAGATTCCGCAACCCTTTGCACTTGTCACAAGAAAAAAATGGAATGAGAGCAATTCACGTCGAGTTAGAGACGTGAGATGAAACACGACATACATATCACCCTCCTGTACTCTAGGGATGCGGAGAAAATACCGATCCATCTTTGACCCCAAGAGTCCATGCGGGAGGCAAACCCCCTTCAACACACATATGTATATTGCATACGTGTGAGAAAGCATAAATTTGAATGCATCGTGCGTAGAAGAGAAGGGACAAATCTCCTGCTGGCAATTCACTAGGATCAGGCGAGGTATATCTCTTTTGTAGATGTTGGAGGAGACGGCACTGACATTTCGCGTAAAGAAAGAGTGCCTTACAAGCAACAAGTTACGATTTGAACTTTGTATTGATGCGAAGATTTTTTTCCTTTCATGAAGGCATAAAGAAGTCTAACATCTAAAAACGTTCCTCTGTCGAGCCTTGTTTGCATATAAATAAGTAGATGAGTACACAAAAAAATAGTCCTCCTGGGACAATTTTTCATTGTCGAAAGTTCAGAGTCAACGGATCTTCCCTATGAATTCCATTAAGTAATTTTTAAAGTCTCAAGGTTAGACGAAAAAAGACTTGGAAAGACTGGTTCCTGACGGAGTCAAACTCGTTCTGCGATAATAGACCGATGGCAATGATTACACTCCAGGAAGAGAAGGGGTGAAAGCGCGAGGGCGGCAAGACTGGAATCCGAGGGGAGAGGCAATTTAATTTTCATGGCCAACTCGATGTCTGCCTTACGAACTGTTCCCGCCATGTAGTTGCCTAGCCAGATGTACATTGCCAATCGGTCCCAGTTTAAACGACCATCTTGCACCGAGTCCTATTTCTATTATCAGTAATCTCCGGCTTTTCATCTAGCAAAAATTCAATTTGATGCTAGTTTAAAAAAACGTGATCCTCTATCTATGCCAAAGAAATAACATTCTCGAAAACTTTTTTTTTTTTGGTTAGCCTAAATAACAAGGAAATTCTAGATCAATCTAAAAATCTATACCCCCTCCCCCATGTTACTCCCTTCCTCAACGATTGAGTCATGCTAACCCGGAAAGGGAAATTAATTAATGGTATAATAATAATAATTTAACATATTCTATCCATTTCAAAATTACCAATACAGGATTTCTTACACGCAAAGAGCTAAATAATTTGTTTAAAGTTCATATACACCAAGACATGAGAATGATAACTGGATAAGGAAAAATTGTTTGAAATTTCAAACAATTCAAACAATCGTTCAATACATCATTAATGATGTATTTAACGATTTCTGATCATTCAGGACACTGTTTATCGATACATATTAGAAATATGTCAAAAAAATTCTCCTTTCACAATTAAAAATAATTTTAAAATTATGACGACTGTCCCGAAGAATATGTCACTAAACAATTTTTCCGATAACACAGCGTATCAACTGTATTATGCTTTTGTTGCTTTTTTCATCATTATAAAAATTTAGAACCAGAGCCGCTTTTCTTAGTGCTTCTCATTTATTATCCCAAACTTTCAACTCGATGTGGCTATTCGTGTGAAAATAAGTTTACAAATAAAACAAAGTGTCGGTAAGGTAGGAATCCGGTCACGTGACCCACTCGTCACATGGCCTTAAATAGTTTAAATATGTACTGCAAAAGTTTCTCGAAAAGGGCATTCAAGGCAACGCGGATAGTGTTTTATAGAATGATGGAAGCGTAATACGCGATAGAAAATATTTGAAAATAAATTCGAAATCAATTTTGTAGTAGGTATTGATTTTCATTAATAGTTGAATATTTAATTGTTCATTGTACATATAAAAGAGCTTAGTTGGTGTTTCCGAATTTTATTCGTTATAGATAACAATTATAATTTTAGATTTAATATTTATAATTAACGCGGCTTATTTTGTCCCTAAAATATTATCTACAATAAATACACTTCGAGGTAGTTTCATTAAAACAGAAGTTTCACTTCTGTTAATTCATAAGTTAAAATTATCAAAAACGAATAATGTATACACTTCTAAAATAATAACTGGCTATAACTTCCACAAATATAATTATAGAAAAATCTTCTTAGTAATAAAATAACGACAAAATAAATGTACAAGGAAAGATAAAATCGGAAATACCAAATAACTTTTTTTGAATAAACAATTACATATTCTAGTGTGTAAAAAAGTTACACTTATATTCTTCGAAATTATATTCTTCACTTTGAGGTTATGCCTCGTCCACTGCTCAAGAAAATAAGAAGTACTAAGTCGAATGCCGTACACGATGCTGCTGTCCGGTAGACCGCTCCCACTACCGTGTAACCAATCAGAGCAATCTTCCTACTTTTTCTGAATAGATACGATATTGCGCTTACCCGACGATATTCAATAGGCCCCACGAACTCCTTAATATATTTTCAGAAAATCTTGTTTGCATCCTGCCAAATGTTATTGTTGGTTCTCATCCAGTTGTCATTCGCATGTCTTCATATTTATGGCCAACCTCAAACGATCTGAGTGTTCGAGACAAGTTGAATATCGTGTGGCGTCGTCTAGATTCTAGAACGTCGCGCGTCTAATCGACGTGAAAATGTGCATGCAATCAAGTTGAGTTCGATGAACTTTCAGCTTAATGCCGACTTGATTAATGGACCCGCGAGTCTTTGCGAGTGCCGAACTTGGAAGTTCCCAAGTTTGTAGCATCGATCTTCTAAAGCTGAGAGTAGACTCTTTCTTTTCGACTTAACTGCAGTACGGGCACGCAATCTCCGTGAGAACGGCCCTCGAACATAAAGCACTTTGCTTTATTTATTAGAGACAGGCCAATCTATAAAAACATTTGTAAAAGGCTAATTTTTAAATTACAACATATTGAACAGATCTTAATAATTAATAGGCTGCGAGATACGCCATTACTTTCAGTTTCGTATAATCAAGGCAGCATGTCACTGTATTCATCAAACTTTGTCAGAACTTAAGGTTTGTATCTTAAGTTTTGATTCACCATTCAGACAAAATATCTCTTCAAGTTTACAAAAGGATTGAAAGGGAGGGAAATCTTGATTCTAATTTCTAAAGAAAACTGAGATTTCGAAATTGAGGAAAGATACTAACCCAGTATTGAGTTTCACAAGTATACTTTTTTAAATAATTGAAACAGGTTGGTATCTACAATCAGATCCCAGCTCACAGTGTTCGACACAATCAAGATTACCGCCGAAACCTCTAAACCGAGCTTTAAACTTTTGTAAGTTTTAAGAGTCCATTTTACAGACTATTTAGGATTCATAGTAATCCAGCGAACATTTCCACAAATTTCTGTGCCGACTTATTTCAATTATGAAGCCTAGCCTCTAAACTTTCTGAAAATAAATGGAAAAAGGAAGTTGTTACATTTTTTCTGCTATTTTCTTTTCAAATACATCAAATTTGATATATATCTAGGCTAGTCCAATTGGACAAGCAGATCATCGTGTTGCAACTTTCTGAAACACTTTAAACCCACCTATCTAACAAACCAATCCTTGAAATAAAACAATAAATCATTAAAAGAAATACACGACGGGGTTCACAACTCGACCGATGGAGTGTACACTGAGTTCAAGTGATTTCAGTGACTACACGTGTATTCAAGTGACTTCACGCCAGTGACTTCAGCGGAAGTGTACACCTGACTTCACGAGTTGTTAACCCCTCGGAAATACATAATAGTACGAATCTGGTATTTAGGACTTAGCCCGAAACGAATATAACTTTCCGAAATTGTACATTACTACCACCAATGCTGAAGAACAAAATTGTATGTAACGAAATACGCCTATAGGGTAGCTACGACAGCGCCACCAATTTGGAACTATTGAGAAGAAATTCGAATTTCAATTCAATATTAACGAAAAATCTTATAGTAAGCAATTAATTTTAAACCGAAGATTAATATTTTTGATTAGAATTAATTGATATTCACTGCTTTTTTTCATAAAAATTGCCCAAATAATTTCAAGATACCCAATAGTTTGCGTGTCAGATGGCGCTGTTGTCAAAGTCACAGAGGTAGCCTACAGGCGTATTGTCGGTATATCCTTGCTGTTTGTTTAAACTTTAAATGGTGAAGCTTTGAACCTGAAGTTTTTTGAAAGCAAGTAAATTTTGCTACATTAAACATCATCTTTGTGATATATTTGTCTCATGAGTAAAAAATGGAATTAATTTACCGATGTAAAATTTCTTCATCTTGAAAATATGGTTTGCTTTCTTATTTACTATTCTCGCAAGGCGACAGACGACATCTGCTAAATATCTTAAGCTTTATTACAGGTAAGGCTGTCCTACCAATAAGTTTACTGCATAGGGTAATTTTATTGCTTTATGTTTATCCGTTCATTGACACATCTTGTCCCAGCTTGCGACGCCTTTGCTTTATTGATGTACCCGTTAACAGCCCATAATTTCATAAATTTTCCTTCTTTTAAACTCTAGTTCTGTACAATAAACATTCCACTTTTTAGAATCAATGTTCTCACGCATTCGACAAAAACAACTAGCTTTATTATCCGGATTTATTCAAGTATAAAAACCAGGTAGCACTATCTTATTCTTAAATTCGGATAGCTGTACTTGCAATTTATTTTATTACCCAAAGTTTCCACCATTTCACCAGTGATAAAGGCAAGTAAAGATAAAAAAAACTTATTTTATTTGATTGTTCTTTCATATTCATTATGGTTACATTAAAATTTTCACTTTTGGATGACAGATTTTAAAAATGCATCTGACCATGCTGTTGTGAAGTTGGTTCAAACTTGTCGCAATATTAAAAACGAATTTTATAATCAGCCTTTTCACCATTTACTCACTATTTTTCGAGCTATTTTTGATTTGAAAAATGGGGGTTTGACCTGGCCATTAAAATTTTGTCTACTGACAGATTATCATTAATTCTCTTCATTTTCATCGAGCGTATTTTTTACACGTTTTTATGAGAAGTGTCATTCGGTTTGAGGTGAATATATTGTTACCAGGCTAGGCTTGGGAATCAAAATAGTTTTGTTGCTTTTAGGTTGCCAGCACAAACAAGTAAATGCTACGAAGCAAAACATCTTTAAAATAAATAAGCAAGTTCATGTCTTTTACCAACATAAAAACATAAAATTATTGGTAGTTTTCTTCATCTGCGATAGTCGGTAGTAATGACTGTCGTGGTTGCATGTTAAATACGTAACAGTTTGGAGCTTGTACAATTTTTCTAACATATCAAAAAATAATCACCGTATAAATGAAAGAAAGTATATCTGCAGTTCGGATAAGACACCTGTCACTTATACGAATTATATGAGTCCAATTTTAAAGATTCGTAAAAGCGACAGGTGACATCCGAACTGCAGATACACTTTATTTCATTTGCACGGCAGTATTGGTTTATGAATTTAAATAATGCCTTTAAAAGTTTTTTTATCCACCAGCCACCTCGTAGTGATTTCCTAATTTCGAAAGGCAGATTTAAAAAATATAAAATGACCCGACAAGAAAGTATGCCAAATTATACCCCTAGCTTCCATTTCCACGCCACTGCATACCCGCTTCACGAAGAAACCATATGCAGGCGACGTAAACGAACTCGAGTTTGTTGACACTATTCAAGCGGCTTCGCGACTTGTGCATTTCGATTTTACGCTGAGGTAGAACCAAAACAATGTTCAACGACTATACAGAAATGTTTCCGCGACAGCAAACGCTGCACCTTGGGAATCGAGCCCGATCTCTGTATAGCTGGAACCCAGGAACAAGAACAAAGACACTTGAATACGCGATCTTTGAATCACGAAAAGTCGACTGCAAGCGAAGCACTTTAACAAATCCCCCATTACTTCTCTTCGATCCTCCGCTTCGCTGACACCCACAACGGAGAAAAAAGAGAACGGTTCAATTTTGAAAATGTATACAAAATTGATTCTTTCTTTAAAACGAGTTTAAAAATAGGAAGTGTCCACAAGGACCGAAAAAATTTGGCCAATTGAACCGACATGTCGGTACAAATAGCCCCTTTTCCAGCTCTATTTGTACCGAAATTTCGGTACCCGTAGACATGGCCTTAAAAATAACGGTTACTTGAACTATTTAAAATGGCGCCTAGTGTCAGATTTCACGTGTAGAGCAACTTCTGACATTTGAGGTTAGGAAACCTGCCGGTGTGATCAAAATCTTTGGAATTGTACAGAACTCCGTGATTGTTTTTCTTCTGTTCAATTCTTCACAGACTTTCAAGGTTGATTATTTGTTTATTTCTCATTCTTTCGGCGTTGGATTGACAATCATCTTAATCGCCATTTAACTTTTTGAGTTCCAGATGAACATTTGGTCCGTGTTTGTGAGGTAGCAATCCAGAATATTTTCTATTGTATAGCGTTCTTCACCATATACTTTGAAATATTCTATTTTTTACCATTTTTTTTACGTTTTTCGTTTGCTCCCCTAAGGAGGCCCAGTTTGGTAACCTTGATCAGCATATATAGATTCAACCACATATATGCCAGTTACTACTTACAACAAACCTAATTAATAATAATCTAACCAAGTTATGTAGAAACAAAAACGCCGTTCGTTCTTGAACAGTTTTCATCCCTCAGAAGGAACCCGCAACTGGTACTTAACTTTTAATAGTAGATTCTCAGACGGAAGAAGTTTGTAAAAAGTAATCCAAAGAGCAAACAAACGACGAGTATTCAGAGAATAAACACAACCAAACGAATCTTTTCGTGGCAACACTGTATAAACTGGACACTGGGTGCGTGACACTTAATTGAATTTCACAAAGGTGGTGAGGAACGGAAACGGAATGGTCGACTGCACTTCAGTTAACACTTCTTTTTTGCACTTTTAACGACACGACGGCACGCAGTTTTGCACTCACGAAAACGCGACTGGGAACATGGAAACGATGCCAAGCAACACACTTCCGTCGCGTCGGAGCGGCAAGCCGAAACTAGCGCGGCGAGCGGCCGCTAACGTCGGCGAGCCCGCCGAGCCTATACCTTCCCCCACTCTTGGCAAACTTTTACACGGCCGAACCATCCGATCTCTTTACAGTTGGGACCTCTCACATCTTGCTCTCCTCTCTATCTCTCACTCTTTCCTTCACCAAGTCCCCCCGCCCTCTTATGAGTCTGGATGTCTGGAGCGAGGCAACAAGCTGCAACGGCATAGTCCTATCCTTATCCTATCTGACTATTCTCGGGCTATTCTGGCACAACATTTGCGCTCTTGCACTTGACTGCTTTCGTTCATTTTTACCTTTTGGTATTTTTATACCTCTGGCGCCACATAGTCACAAGATCAGTCATCCTATTCAGAGGATTTATCGCTAGACGATTTCAATTTCTTTTTTAACGAGGGCTTTAAAAATTGCCGAAAAATGTTTCAAATCCATACTTGGAAAATGTAATAATCTAAATAGATTGGTTCAGAATCAATCACAAATTTTAGATCTGGGCACTGTGATATTTTTCCTCAATCTTTATATTTTCCTGTTATACATTCTACATATTTTCAATTTTCTCAAATTTATGTCATCATATATGATGTATGAAATATATTTTAAAATGTTATCCTGGTACTTATCAAAAAATGAAGTTGCCAAAAGGATGTAATACTTTTCAAATTGATCATTTAATTAATTTCCAATGTCCACCTGATACTTATCAGAATCATTTTGTCATAAGATTGCATATAAATTGGGTTACAAAATGACGCCCTCGTTACCTTTATGAAGACGGGATTCTGAGGAAGATGCCATATATAAAAGATATGTGCATAATTTCTATTGAGTACCTTAGTTATAATTTATCCATTGCAATTTTATGCTAAATTTTTCTATTTTTTTCAGTTTTTTATGATAATATGAAATATATTTGATAAAATGTCATCCTGGTATGTAATTATCAAAAAATAAGGTTGCCGGAAGGATGTACATACATACTTTTCAGATTTATATTTAATTAAATTCAAATATCAACCTGAAACTTATCAAAAATAATGTTGTCAGAAGGTTGTACGCAAACTAGGTTAAAAATTACACCCTGATACTTTTACAAAAAAGATATTCTGAGGAGGATGCCATATAATTAAAAAATAAGTTTAAACAACCACCGCAGGGTTTCACTGGGAGCAACTGCCATCTAAACATGACACCGGCTCCCAGTAGGACCGGGGTAAATCACACGCATGGCCACGACTCACAACCGTGAGATGGGTGGTCACAGGACACGATGAAATCACGACAGAACGGCGAAACCCTCGTGTGTTTTGAGCACACGAAGCGACCCAAGGATGACAGCTTTCTGCATCCATTTCGCAAGTGCCTTGGCATATTTTTGGCACGCGGGAATGGCTTTAAGGTTACGAACCAGTGATAGTTTCGCACCTCCGAGAGCACCTATCACAAGGACAATTACTTGTACCGAATATTTTGGGTACAGTCTTCGCAGCTCCCTTTTAAGGTCTTGATACATCTCCTCATTTTCTTTCTCCTTGGAAGTGATGTTATATTCGGACGGGGCCGAGAATTCGATCACGAATATAGTTCGTTTCTCGAAATCTTGGAGAACAATGTCAGGCCTCGAGTGTGCAACGGAGACTGCTGTCCGAAAATCGTAGTTCCAGAAAATTTGGCACTTCTCATTTCAGACAATTGACTCTATTTCAGTAGATGAGTAAGGCGGGTTCTGGATCAATTAGTATTGGTGCGTGTCCGTGTGAGGTAAGCCTGTGTGCGTGTGTCTGTGTGAGGTTGGCATCGAGACCGTTGTAGAACATTCCTGGATGACGTCACATAGTAATATTGCGCAATTGAGCCAGCCAAAGGCATGTAACAACAGGTTCA
>CAKNWU010164062.1:0-10016 GCA_932072015.1 Andricus quercustozae | reverse complement strand
ATCTTTGAGTAGAACATAAACAGGGATGTTTTGGACAAAAATGGAAATATTTCGTCGAGCTCTGTCAAAATAAAACTGGTTTAAAGGTTTTTTAAACCTTTCATCACTAATTTCGTAACTAAAGCGGCTTTCAAATACTGGTTTCGAAGTTACGTATCAGCGAATCTCTACATTAATTTTTTGGATCAAAGAACTTTACTTAAACAAAATTTTCCAAATTATCCGGTGTCGCTATTTTATTTTTAGACGGCTACATAATTTTTTTAAGGTCAAAAAATGGTCTGGTTTTACGCAATTTTCAAAAAATTCTTACATATTTTTAAAAAGAGCTAACGAAACCAGATAAGCGGGAAAATTTTGTTTGAATCAAGTACTTTTAGCGAAAAATTTATTGATACAGTCGCTATACGCGAATTTCGTTTTTACCTGCCTACTTTTCGGACTCTTTTTGAAAAACTGCAGCTTAATTTTGGTATTTTTTTCTGTTAATTTTTATGATTTGAAAGTTTCTCCGTCATCATTTTCCTTAGATTTTAATGTCATTGAATTTTATTTCATCATTATAAATTAGCCTTTATATTGCAGTGAAAAATAAGAATAACTCGAATAAAGCTGTGAGCTTATGGATTTATTTAAATAAGCTTCATATCATCATAAAATTTTGTACAATAATTTGAGAAATGAATTCTTGAGCACTGAAACTTAATTCGCTCTTCCAACTTCATGCTTCTCCCATGTGATTTGGAAGTCATGATGAACGGATTCCATTGCTTGTTCGTTATAGAATCCCAAATAAATATTATCTTGAGACAAATTGTGGATAAAAATAATTTTCTTACGTAAACAGACAAGCACATCATTGGTTTTTGATCATTTATTTTTATAGGTTAAATAGAAAAATTCTTACGAGAAAGAGTACAAATAAACAAAAAGTTTACGAAAATTAAGCTGCAGTCCTTCAAAAAGAGTCCGAAAAGAAGATATAGGTAAAAACGACATTTTCCTATAGCGACTGTATCAATTAAATTTGAACTAGAAATAAATGTGCAGTCAATGGACATGTTTTTTTCGCTAAAAGTACTTGATTTTTAAAAAATTTCCCGCTTATCTGGTTGCGTTAGCTCGTTTAAAAAAATTGTGAGCATTACCTGAAAATAAAATAGCGACACCCGATAAGCGGGAAAATTTTGTTTAAATAAAGTGCTTTGGCCCAACAAATTAATGTAGAGTTTCGCTGATACGTAACTTTGATAAAAGTATTTGAAAGCCGCTTTAGCTACGAAATTAGTGAAAAAAGGTATTATTTTGACAGAGCTCGACGAAATATTTCCATTTTTGTCCAAAACATCCCTATTTATGTTCTACTCAAAGATCCTGCAATGATCTGAGACGTTCATCAACAATGGTTTTAACTCCCGTTCAGGCACACATGAATTTTGCTTACGATATATCGTAAGCAAAATGTATTCAAAAATACTTGTTAATAGTGTAATGAGAATAACAGAAGAAAAGATCTGAACAGTCGAATGTGGATTTATGCCAGGAAGATAATGTGCGGATCAGATATTTAGATTAACACAAATCATAGAAAAAAGTTTGAAGGTAAACAAAAAAGTTTTCTGTGCATTTGTTGATTTGGAAAAAGCGTTTGATAAGGATGATAGAAGTAAGCTTTGGGAAGTCCTGAAAAAGTACGGAGTCAATGGATGGCGCCTAAAAGTAATAAAAACAATGTATGTAGGTACAAAAGCGTGCGTTAGAGTAAATGGGCAACTGAGTGACTGGTTCGATATTAGGCTTCTATTCATGGATAAGTGTCTAAGAATGCCCCTCTTCGACGAAGAAGGTGTAGATCTCGAAACGGTGAATGTGCGTTGGTTAGCGTTTGCAGATGATAAGGTTGTTATGACAGAGTAAATGGAAGGCTTGCAGAGAATGTTGAGCAGACTGAATACTAGCATGAAGAACATGGACCTTAAAATTAACTTGAACAAAACATAAATTATAGTGTTTGAAGGAAAGGGTGAGAAAACAGTATGTAACATTGCCTTATATAATAAGAGGATCTTGGTAGTTTATTTACTAATGACGGAAAGATTGATGAAGAGACAACCAGGCGTATAAATGAGGGTAGGAAGGTTATCGGCAGAGTAGAAGCCATTGCCACTACCAAGAAGCGGATAAGAGTAAAGTTAACGCAGCTGACATGCAATACCTGCGCAACGTGTGCGGTAAAACGCTAATGGACAATGTCAGTAATGAGAGAATCCTCCAAGAATGTGTGGTAGAGCAGATACTGTTTGACAAATGTGAAAGAAATTTGTTGAGGTTGTTTGGGCATGTGCGAATGAGACCCTAATTCGCAAAGATATAAAAAGCCATAGAAAGACGAGAGCTTACATGAGGAAATGTATGGGCGTAAAGGAAGCTAAAGTAATATGTCACGACAGAAACGTGTGGTGAAAAGTAGTATATAAGAAATAAGGGTGCTTGCTAGACAGATTGATCAGTCACCTGCGTCGCAGCTGTGTTGCGGAACGAATGTGCTACTCAAATAAACAACACAGGAATTCTAGATGAATCTAAAAAATCTATACCAACCCCACCCCCTTGTACCGCCTCGTATAAATTACTTTCTCACTTGTCTCATATAAACTCCATGATTCCTGGCTAGAAGCGAATGAGTCACGCTTATCCCGAAAGGGATTGGGCTTAATGGTATTGCCTTATTGCCTTAATGGCAATGCCTTTTTAGCGATAATAGAAGTAATGATACTTCAGTACTCTTGAGTAAGACTCGCGAGCGTATTGCACAGCTTCAGTTTAAAATTAAAACGGCTAGACGGCATGCATCAAATGTTCAGTGCGTGATTAGCTGCAAAACATCAAATAAAAAGTTCACTCCAAATGTTAGGGCACTTGCTCGAAACTTGAGGAAAGTAAATCACACGCTGAACAAGTGTAAACTGTTGATAATAAAGCAACACTGGACGCAAAAAATAAGAGTTATTTCAACAGCCAAAGAGCGCCTTGAACGGCGAATAAAGTTGATTCAGGAAAATTCCAACTTTTCTACTCATCGTTCCGGTCTGTTCAAGAAAACTTCATGTGCCGTTGAAAATCTGACTAGTCGAGAAGAGATTCAAGTCTTCTGGGCTTAAGTATATGGAGATACTTATCAGCTAAATGAAGACGCTTCAGATATACCACTCTTTCGTAACTTTTGCCAAAGGCAAAGGTTGCAAGGTCCAGAGGAAGAGTGACCACTAATTACTGCTGAAGAAGGGAAGAAAGTTATCGCTAGATCTAAGAACTTTTCAGCACCAGGGCCGAATGAAATCAACAACTTTTGGTGGAAGAAGTTCACTTCTACGCACCAACATCTAGCTCGTATATTTACTACTTTCTTAACGGAGAGCAACCCATTCCGCAGTGGTTCGTGGAAGGACGCACGGTACTGATCCCTAAGACCGGAGATTTGTCATGTCCCAAGAACTACTTTCCCATAGCATGTTTAAACACTAGTTACAAGCTATTTACTGTCATCCTCAAAGAGAAGATATTAACATCTATAGAGACGGTATGGAGTACAATAGTTTAACAACGTGGATGCAAGGGATGGTTGGCAGGTTGCAGGGAGAACCTGTTACTAGGCAGGTGTAGCTGTCCATGGCTTGGATTGACTACCGTAAGGTATTCGATAACACGAACCATGAGATACTTATCAAGCTCCTTGAATGCTTGGAGGAGCATCCAAGAACAGTGAGATGCATGAAAGAGCTTACGCTCCTTTGGCGGAAAACATTTGTCATAACATCTGACAAAAGACAAGTGACTACCAGCTATGTCACATATAAGAGGGGGGTCTGCCAAGGAGACTCTCTCAATCCGATAATTTTCTACGTCTATCTATTTCCTCTATTTATTGTGTTCCGAGGCAAAAGCTCTGGATACCTATGGACGACCTTAAACTCTTTGCCTCGTCAAAAGAGGACCTTAACATACTTGTTGTTCAACATCTTGGTAATAGATAGACATATGCATATCTTGGAATACCGCAAGGGGCAACCCAAAATGTGCGTGTGTTAAAAACGGCCCTTGAAAAAAGGTATCGCGAATTTCCCAGAAAAATTTGGGCTTCTGAATCATCTGGGAAAAATAAAATCCAAGCGACCAATATGCTAGCCTGCTCAGTTCTAAATAGTGCAGATAGGGCCGCAGAGGAGTTTGGTCTCCTATTTGATTCCAGCGATACTACACGTGGCCTAGTATCACTAACCCTAAGAAAGACCCTTCATGGTAAATTAGACGGCATTATACGTGGACAAGAGCTATAGATCGGTCTGTCTAACATGTTTCTCAAGTCTCTTGGATTGAGATCGGAGACTGAGGGATTTCTTTTTGCCTGTCAAGACGGCGTTATAGACACCTTAGTTTACCATGAGCGCATAATGAATGTACCTGTAGGCGATATCAACTGTCGAGCGTGCAAGCAAGAGCCAGAACCACTTGGACATGTTCTCAGTGGATGCTGAAAGTATGCATGCTACAGGTAGATAGAGAGACACAATGCGGCTCTAAAAGTATTATATTACCATCTTCGGCACTTCAATGATATTGATCTAAGGCCTGTCTTGCCATACGCCCAGGGGGAAGTCGAGTTCATTGTGCAGAATGATCAGTGTAAGATCTACTGGAATTTCTCTTTCTCCACCGCTCAACGTATCAGTGCTGCAAAGCCTGATATTGTCTACCAAGATCTGAACTATAACCAGGCTACAAAGTCCATCTTGTAGTTCTCATAATCGGCTGCTTTGGAGGTAGCCAGATTCATTTCTTAGTCAACTCAACAAGATTCCGGATTGCCAGCATCAGGCTCAGTCCATCGCGAGCCAGATGCAAAAGGCAATTCTTCTGGGATTACTTTATCTGGTCGGTCAACACTGTTCCTCATAACATTCTACAAAGATTGGTAGCTCTAAAGAAGTATCCAGAGGTAAAAACTTCATCTCGAACTGTGCCGTCTGCTGCGTAAGGTAATCCGCGGTTAGAGACCGGACTCCAACTAACAGTGTTGTACGAAGTCTCTTGCGTAAATTTCCCGCTCTTGCTTACCTTCCAGGACAGAAGAAGCAGGAGTGAATGACGTACGGAAGATACGTGATCGTAGCTTCCGGAGCCTACAAACTTTTCATAATAATAAAAAAATAAAAGCAGTAACTGAAGACGACCTTGAACAACGATGGCGTCAACTTCTAGACGAGAACCTCCTCCCTAGAAGAATCATCCACCGAATAAGATCTGAGGTTGAAACTGTATTCCGTCAGCAACTCCAGGGTGCGCAGGCCAAAAAGAGGATCGCCTGGATGCCGGAAATGAATGGAGACTAGATCAGATGTCACATTCTGAGCACCGGATGCACTATGAAAGGACAGCTGCACAGACTATAGTTCTGCCACGCACGCTTGGAGGCAGAGGCATCTTGGATGTTCCTCGATTGTGTGACTTTCAGGTTACGTAATTGCGCAAATATTTCCAAAATAGGACTAACATCTCACTCTACGACTACATCTGTAGAGTTAGCCTGTATATCCCCTTAAAACTGACAGCTGTTGATTTCTAGAATATTGGAAATCTCAACGCTGAACAGCTAGCTGCTGGTTAAGGCGGGGAGAACTCTGTCCGGAGACGGAAGGATTGAATAGATCTTATCCTTTAATACGCATAATATTTAATAAACTTTGATATAATCTTTCTTGTTTGAATAGTTTCTTTTGGCCGTATGCGTAAACCTAAAGTTTTCATTTTATATGTAATTTGTTTCTTGTCTTTCCCGTTAAATCGAACGAAAACTACCCTATTTCCTCCTTTTAGAGGCTATTTTTTATGCGATGTGGGGTTAAATTTAAGTGTATCTCATTTAGCTCGCAATAATTTATTATAAGTTTTAATATGAAAGTTGAGAGGCTCAGTCTGTTATCCTTTTTTTCGAACCGAGAAAGAGAGGAAACTGATTATTTCCATTTTTTAGGCAATGGACATGGAGGAGTTTGAATTAACCTGTGCGGAAAGTGAAGAAACATTTAGCGTTTCCAGGCAAACATTACCGCCAACTCCGCCAAGCAGTGCGAGTTCCGACAGCGAAGGAACAGCTTCCGCTTCCTGTTCACCAGAGCGTCGAGATCATCAGAATTCCGCTCACGTTCAGAATCTTAGGGGACTCTTAACACCCAGGCTTTACGTTAGCAATGGAATTCATACGCACACCACCACAAGGCAACCGATCCACACACCACTGATTTCCTGTCAGCCGGTAATAATGTGACTTTTTAATGTTTCTTTTTTAATATAACTGTCTGTTTATAAATTATTATATAATTTTTAGAAACAAAAAATAAAGTCTACCAGTGTTCGGCACGTTACTGCAATGAAGTAATGAGTTTTATTTTGTGTTTAGCTTAATATATTTTATAAGCATCAAGCGGCGAGATTTAGGTTTTCGAATATAGTATAAGTAATTGATTTTATGAATTTTTTTCTGAACTGCAACTTTTTTTATATGAAGATAAAGTCAGTAATCTCAATGAATGCTATTAAAGTCGAAAGTTTATGTTTTTTCTCATGAAAGAGAATTTTTCTTTGCAATTGAAGAAAAATTGTACTTCGATACCGATATCTTTATCTACAAATTTTTATTTAAACGATAACGTCGATAAAACTTACGTGATACGCATTATTTCCGTACACTCAGATTTACTTAGTTAACCTTAATTCTTTTAAAATACTAGAATTTCGTGATGAAAAAGACACACAATTTTCAAGAGTGTATTTACGATTTATGCACCAACCCAATTATAATGTATAATTTGGATATGTTTCTTTTGCCAAATTCGTATGGTTTTTTAATCTTAAGCCCAAATGTATTTAGTTATTACTACTAATGAGATACATATAACATAATTCAATATTAATTTATGCAGAACATTGAATAGAGGCAAAATTGTTTAAAAACTTGCCACAGTTTCTATTCAAAATAAAGGAAGTTTTCAAAAGTTAATTAAAAATGATGTATTGGTCTGCGCGAATGAAGCCAACTCTTTATCGACCTTATGAATATAGTTATTTGAGCATATGATCCGGAAATATGTCTTTGTTTTTACGAAAAAATAGTTTTCATTTATTATTTGATTAATGCTAAATCCCAGTACTTTTTGTGGAAAAATTGTATAACGTCTGGAAAAATCTTGCAGAATAACAGAATTAGAATTTATTCAAAAAATTCTTTAAAATCGCGACTTCAAATTATTATTGATGTTTATCTATCAGTTATAACAATTTATTTTCAGAAAGGTTCCACGGGAATTTTGATGCTGACAGAAGAAGAAAAGAGAACTCTGATAGCAGAAGGTTATCCTGTTCCAACCAAACTGCCTTTAACGAAACAGGAGGAAAAGTCACTCAAAAAAGTCCGTAGGAAAATTAAAAACAAAGTAAGCACTGAAAATAAAAAATAAAACTTATCTCATGTATCGCATTCCTCTACAACTATTTGCTACTTTTTTGCACGAGGTTGTTATTTGGATATATTTTCTCTGTCTAGTACCTACTACTTAAAGGTACTTTTTTGGGTCTAGCAGTGCTCAAAGCTATCTTTTAATGAAAAATGGAGTAAAAAGTACATTTGCCCGTTTAAAAAGTAAGTTTTTTTTCTTAATCCTCAATAATCACACTTCTTTTCACTCAAAATGCCCAAGTATCAGATTGAACTAGAAAGTCGCATGAAAACGTTGCACAATGGGTAGTTTTGTATATGTTACATAATTTAGTTATCAACTGCTTGCAACGTTTTGATACTAGTAATTATTGAGGCTTCAACTCTTACCCCCTAAATGTATACATTTTAACAAAATGATTAATTCCTATTTTATTTTTTGTACCTGAGGAGGTATGGAGGAATTTTGGAAACTTCATTCTTATTTTGATATGAATATAGGAAATTTTTGGAAATTTACGGAAATGTTTCAAATATTTGAAATTTATAGTAAGTTTATAAATTTATAAATTACCAATAATTTGGGACATTTATGGTAAATTTATAAATTACCAAACATTTTTGAGGTTCTACAAATTTACGGAAATTCAGTGCAAAACAAATTAAAAAATTTACGGAAAATTTTCGGTAATTTTTGGTAATTAATGGTAACTTAACGCTTCGAGTTGATCTAGTCCGTCAACTCGACCAACTAATCGCTTTTTAATTGTTATTATGCACCTCTGACGTCATTTTTTACTACCTAGGGAATGAAAAGTAGTTTATGTAACGCAAACATTATTTACGCGTTTTATTACGATATTTTTATAGTTCTGAATTTACCCGTTTACACAACAGGATTGACAGTGAATGCGCATGTGTGCAGTACAGTTATGAGTCCGTAATACTTCTACGGAGTATTATGTGCTCATAATCCTATTCTGCACATTCGCATTCTCTGCGCCTGTGTACAATTATGGCCGCATCAACGTAACCTCAAATGTCAGACGTGATAAACTTGTGAATCATACTTTTGTTAAATAAAATATCGAGTGCACCAAGGAGGCAAACGTATTTTGCCCTCTCGTGTTTGCAATATTTAGCTTCGACTCGCGCTCGTCTACGCCTCGTTATTGCAAACTCACGCTTGTGCACAAAGACTGAGTTTGCCTCATAGGGCCTAGGTACATAATATACTATTTCACGCCCTAGGGACTGAAATGTAGAACTGTAGCTTCGATTCATAGGTATGAAAAAGGGCTACATTTTTATCTCAGATAAATATTTTCCAAGATTTTTGAAATGTCTAGAAATGTTAATAACATTATTTCTATTAATCTGTACCAAAAATCCTTTTGGGACTTTTAACTGAAATGAAAAAGGAAACCCTAGGCCAAGTATCAGATCAATATTCTTGGGTGACCTTTTTGGAAGTATACCCGTTATGAACAGGAACTTGTATCAATTGAATGTAATCCGTGTAGCGAATATTTATTTCGTAAGTATATCAAGGAGTCGGCCTTGTATAAAAATAAAGATACTGATTGGCGAATTCACCTTCTAATCTTTATACTCACATCGGAAATTAAAAGACCACTTTTGTTACTTGCATTATTACTTTTCTTAATATTGAGAACAAAAAACGTACGTTCTTTATCCTAAATGGTACAAATACCAAAGGAAATTAGTTTTTATTTTTCAAATCTATTCAAAAAAATAATACTGTACATCATTTCAGACTTCTTTTCTTGCTTCTGATGAACCAATAGGTCATAGCGATAGGTTTTTCTCGTAGATTACGAATCCGAAAATGAAAATTTTCCGTCACGTTTTTTTTTTTTAAGCGGGTTCAAAAAATAAAGAAACCATTTTTTTTGTCCATTTCTGCAACAATATAGAGTTAAACCCAGATTTTTACATGATTAATTCAATTATTCATTATTATATGTAATAAATTAGCAAAAGAGATATTCATCGGACTTCAGCGCGCACATGAAAAAAGCTGTACACACTACACAAAATCGCCATAAAGCTTCAAAGGTTTCGGTTTCATAGAGCTTTCATAGAGGTTCAAGCTTAAATTCGAGCCCCACTAGAAGTCTCTGTAGCATGTTTTTTTTTGTTCCGAACATTGTTGCAAAAATGGCCAAAAACTTTATTTTCTTTTTCTTTTTGAACCCTTTAAAAAAACAACAAGAAACACTACGTGACGTAATGGAACATTTTCGTTTTTGTATTCGTAATCTACGGACAAAAAATAACGAAATGGTTCTTTGGAAGCAAAATGCTTGTTGCAAGTACAGTGTAATAAATTCGATAGAAAATAATTTTAACCAATTTTATTATTCAATTTAATAGCTTTTAAGAAATCAGAACTAACTAATTTAAAAAATACCATTTTGGTAAAAAATATTTTTTATCGAGTTATTTCGAAAAGAAAATAGTTGTAATCAATTTTATTATTGAAATTATTATATTTTAAGAA
>CAKNWU010164014.1:0-12887 GCA_932072015.1 Andricus quercustozae | reverse complement strand
GCTTTAAATATTTGACGAATTTACTTATTTCTGGGCATTTAGGGAATTAATTGATAAATTATTTGTGAATCTAAAACTAAACTTTAATCTTCGTACATGAACGAAAAACAGTTAAAGGGTATATGAAATGTCGATCAGATGATACATTTAATCAAGTTGAGTTTATGTTTAATATTTCTAATTCAAAATAAAAACAAGGTAAGTAAGCTGAGAGTGAATGATCTGTAATTTGTATTTAAAATTCTATCTATTTTAGATTACTAAAACTCATATTTTACTATAAATTTACAAACATTTTGTCAATTGGTGAAATGTGTTCGAGTCAATATAACCTCCAACTTAAGAACATTTTTCCGTCGTGTAGACTGACAAAAGTCGTTATCCAATTTTGATGAAGGATAGCTAATTTTGATTCTTTGAAAATGTTCAAATATTGTAATATTCCATAATTGTAATATCCAAATTACATAACCGTCACATATAGTCGGATGATTTTAACATCTGAATGTGTTTCCGTTTAACATAAAAATAATTTTATGCCTAAGATCTCAAAAAGATAGTAGATGTTTGGCATGAATATCTGCATGTTAGGCGGTACAATCTTACCCCTTGAATATCTACATTTAAACATCCATTTTTCTCCGTGTATAAAATATTCAACTTACTGGATAAATAAAAAGGCCGTTTTCACGTTCACCGAAATTCAGTGAGCTTAGAACAAATATTTTTGATGGCCCAAGGAAAACTAGAAAGATCGGATAGATTCAAAAAAATGCAGCAAGCGTAGTACTAATATTTTCGGTGACCCTCGACACTTCGAAATAAAAAAGATGTTTTAATAATTGAAAGTCAAAATTTGTACTCACCTTCCGCTCTCAGACTTCGAATTTGCGTCTCCAATGGTCGAAAAGCATTAAGTGGCAAGTTCTCTAAATAATTTTTGCTGAGATCCAGAATCTTGAGCTTCTTAAGTAGTCGGAATGCATCAGACGATATCTTCGAGATCAAATTACCATAAAGATGAAGTTCAACAAGGTTCTCCAAGTGCTGAAACGTGGCCTTTCTCACTTCGCTGATTTGATTATACGAAAGGTCTAAAACCTGAAGGGCTTTTAGATCCGCAGGAAATTCCTCTAGTTCCTTTAATCGATTATGAGTCAAATTCAGCAGTCTCAAGTGTTCCAATCCCTTTAATCTCTCCTGTGGCATTGATTCCAACTCATTGACACTAAGGTCTAGGGTTAACAAATTCGGTAAGCTACGAAAGGCACTCGGGGAGACTCTTGAGATCATATTGTTACCCATAAAGAGGTGCATCAGTGCGGGAAAGGCTTCAAAGTCTTGACTAGTCACTATAGTCAGATTTGTACCACAAATGTGGATCTCCTGCAATGCAGGGTAGCTCGCTTCTGAACTGATTTCGTGAATTCTCGCCAAAGGGTTTGCGGTCACATTTAACCATCCTAAGCTTGGTATGTTCTGAGAAGATAAAGCTGTTGCTGGAATTTGTCGAAACTTGTTTGCTGCTAATTCTACTTTGCGTAGCAGATTCGAGTGGACGAAGAAATTAGCCGGGAGAGCGGTCAAGTGATTGTGACTTAGATCCACTGACAAAAGTTTGGAGAGATGCACAGATGCGAAACCCGATAGGGACATAATATAATTATCTCGGAAATCTAATTCCCTAAGATTAACCAACCCGTGGAGTCTTGATATATCCACGTGAAGTAAAACATTATAGGCCAGGGAAAGAAACTCTATTTTAGAAGCGTTGATGAAAACCTCATAGGGAATATCTTGAAATCGGTTCCCATCTAATTTGACCTCCTTGAGGACATCCAGACCCATAAATAAGAAACCTGGTAGCGTTCTTAGTAAATTGTTACTCAATAATAATTTACCCAAATTCTTGTTTTTTGAAAAAAGTTCTGGAGGAATTCTGTAAAGTTGACATGAGTCCATCGCTAAGTGCTGAAGAGAAGGCAAACCATCTAAAGAGTCTCCGTTAATTTGGCTAAAATTGTTGTGGGATATTCTGAGAATCCTCAAACCCGGAATATCCAATCGATCCAAAGCTGCGGCAGTAAAGTGATTGTGTTCCAAATTCAGTTCGTAAAGATTGCTCAGTCCTCGGAAAGTTCCCCGTTCGATTATACTGACTGAAGAGTTTCTTAAATTCAGAGTTCTAATTGGGAGACCTTCTTGGAAGATACTATCATGCAGGACATTCAGATGATTGTTTGCGAGATCCAGAACTCGTAACCTTTTTAACGCAGTTAGAGCATATGAATCCATTCTGCGAAGTCCGTTATCTCCTAGATAAAGTTCCTCAAGTTCATGAAGTTCAGAGAAGGTTTTCACAGTTACATGAGTTAGTCTGTTCATACTCAGGTCTAGGAACTTGAGGGCTTGCATGGGCAAGAAAGCATTGTCTTCTATGCGGGAGATCGAATTGTTAGTGAGGTAAAGCCGCTCCACTAAGAGTAGATCCCGAAACAAAGGCGCTTGGAGGCGGGTTAGCCTATTGTGACCTAACCACATTATTCGCACTGATGCTTGACCTCTGAGTGAATCATTGTGTAGAACACCAAGACCGTTGTTGTCAAGTTGTATCGAAACTAAAGAACTTCCACCATTTCCGGTTTGACCCAGTTCATTAGAAATTTGGAAGACATCACCCAAGACGGCTAAAAGATTTCCTTGAAGGTTAACATGTTGGAGGCTATGTAGAGCTCTAAGAGCTCCTGTTTCCATGTCAGTGATCGCGTTGTTTTGTAGATGTAATTCTAAAAGACGAGGCAATGGAGCAAAAACGTCTCTCTTGACCTCTGTAATCTGATTGTCTTGCAGACGCAGCTCCTTAAGGTGATTCGCTTTGGCAAAGGTACCTACTTCCAATTCCCGAATGTTGTTTCCATCAAGAGAAAGTGTTGAGAGATTCTCACAATGCTGGAGAAAATCGCGTGGTACCTTTTCTATGTAGTTACCACTAAGGTGCAGTTGAGCCAGGTGATCAAGTGTAGCTAGACCTCTAGCGTCGATTCTTCTGATTGCATTTTGCTGGAGATATATTACAGAGAGGCTGGAACTACCAGAGAATGCATCAGCCGTTATTTCCAGAATATTGTTTTCAGCTAAAAAGAGTTCCTTAAGGTCAGGAAGTCTGGAAAAGACTCCTCGGATGTAGTGAATATGATTGTGGCTAAGATCTATCGATCTGAGCTTTTGATTGGCACGGAAAGTTGCTATGTCTAGAAAGACTACTTTGTTGTGGCTGAGATCTATCGACTCGAGGTCTTTCAATGATATGAAAGCATCCTTATCGACGGATTCGACGGCGTTGTAGTAGAGCGAAAGAGTCTTGAGGGAGGGACAACACCGAAAGCAGTTTAAAGGGATGATTTGAAAATTATTGCTACTTAGGTCTAAGAAATTGAGTCTGTCTAATCTGGAGTATCCATCTTCTGGTAGTTTAGATATTTCATTCCAGGCAAGTCTGAGGGAAGTGAGATGTTCCAGTCGTCGAAGCGCAGTCATGGGAAAAATTTTTATTTTGTTTTCAGTAAGATCTAGGTCTTTTAGGGTGTCTTCGAGGCCAGCAAAAGCGTATTCTGAAATTTTGGTGATCTGATTTCCCTTTAGGTTAAGTTTGAGGAGAGAGAGGCCATAGAAGATATAGCTGGTGAGATCGTGAATTAGATTTGCCTCAAGATCTAGAGCAGCTAGGCGAACTAATGGAGCAAGAGCTTGTTGTGGAACGTTAGGCAGTTTACTGGAAACTATTGCCAGAGACTCTAAGCTGAATTCGATTTTTTTAAAAGTGTCTTCAGTTACTTCGCGGATATTAGACTGTGAGATTTGTAGGTGTCTTATTTGAGACCCCGTTGGAAAGGCGGCTGGTCGCAGCTCCTGCAGCTTCCGGTCAAGTTCGTAGACACTCAACGATTGGATAAGGGCACCTGAAAAATAAAAATTCTTTGGTAAACAAAAATTTGATTTCTGATTCAAAGCATGTGATACAAAAAGGAACTAAAAACTAGATTGTGCACCTTTTTTATATCTAACTGAAATGCGTCAGGCCCTTGTCACTCAATGTTTGCATCTTTGAAACAATTTATTTAGAGGTGTAAAGTAATGTTGCATCAATAAGGAGAACAAAGTTTGACTTGATAAAAGCAGAAGATTATTTTTTCAGGGTTAATATAGAAATCTATTGTTTGTATATCGAACTTTCATTCAATAATTGCTGAATAAAAGAAACTCAGTTTTCATGAAATATCCAGTATGAGGTAGAAACCTCAAGACATGAGACGTATATATACGTCTCATGTATATATGCGTGTCATAATTCAACCAGATCAATAAATTGATGTGGTTGAATTATACATATATATGTATATATACGGGCGATTCTTTTATCTTGACATATCTTAATATCTCAAGAAATACGCATCTAACGAAAAAAATGTCTGCAATAAAAACTTTTTATTTTCGAGGGGGAAAAACGACCCGACAAAAATGTATCTCACACCCCACTCCTGGGGGCGGGAGGGCAGTCTAACTTTAAAATTTCATATGGGAACTTATATTTTTTGTTAGAGATTCCGATTCTCCATAAAAAATACGTAATTTTTATTTGAAATTTTTTTTCGATTCGCGCCAGGTAGTGCTCCATTGGCGAAAAATGACATTTTTAACTATTTGTATGGTTTGTATTTGGATTCTTAGTTACCTTCGTTTAGGTTCGATTGGGTTCTTAGTTTCTTTGATTTGGATGGTTTGGTTGTGCTGCTCACGTTCGTTCGGGTTGGATTGATTGTGTTGCTTACGTTCGCTTCGGTTCGCTTTGTTGATTGCACTCATTTGATTTTGTTGTGTTAGTTGCGTGCATTTATATTTTTGGTATTGGTTGCGATCGTTTGGGGAAGTGTTGTTGGTTACGTTCGTATGGGTTGATCTGTTTGTGCTGGTTAGGTTTGCTTGTATTAGTTTGGATGTGTTAACCAACATTGTTAATCAATCCCAGACGAACGTAACCAACAACACTAACCCAAACGAACGAAACCAATACGACCAACCCAAATGCACGAAATTTGAAATTTGAAAGTTAACCCCCTCCCGCCCTTAGGGAGTGAAGTATGGGGTAAATCTTCGCGGGGTCACTTTTCCCCCTCGAAGATAATACGTTTTTATTAGGGACATTTTTTTTCGCTAGATCCGTATTTATTGAAATATTTCGATGTCTCAAGATAAAAGGATCACCCTGTATATGAAACCTAATTCAATCCCTGAGTTAATAATTCGAAAATTTAGCATTGATTATCTGTCGAATTATTGATTGTAAATACAAAATGATTATGGATAAAATAATTATATCATCAAATGGAAGATTATAATATAGATCAATTTTATTTTATCATTATGCAGCTTTCTCGTTTCCAGTAGAATTTCTATAATTATATTGATGGAAGAAAATGGAAACAGAATATTGCAAAAGAATTACCCTCTGGTTTCCCAGCACGCAGTACTCCTGTTAATGCACTTCTCAAAGATTCTTCTGTCGAACCAGCGCACTCGAGAAACAGTCCATCTTGAAAATTGTAACACGGACATCCCGCTAGTGAATCGGGTGGAGGACATTCAGCACTCTGCGTTTCCTGAATCGTTATGCAGACAGCCAGAAATACGAAGTAGAGTGTAAAAGCACTTGTCCGATGATGGCGGTTTCGCTCCCATCCTCTGCCTGATGGGGGATCCCGCCACTTTCGTTTTGTTCGTGGTAACGACTTCCACATTATCGTGCAATTTTAGATTGCGAATTGAGCATCCTTTTCGACATCATGCTTATAGGATCTGAAAGGAACAAAATAGACAATAATTAAAATATTGTTGCTATTCAGACATCCTGTAGATATCATGTATTTAATTACTCGAAAATAGAGCTACTGCAGCTCACAAAGTTGTGTAATTCAACACAAAACGGATAATCCAACACAAAGTGTACATTTCGGATTTTTAATTTGCAATATGAGTGAGAGCCTAGGGAAAAAAGTTATCTATAATTTATATATAGTTTACAAGACACTGCTATTTTTCATTTGTTTTATATAGAAAAATTGATGAAAAAAATTAAAAATATCATTATCTTGTCTGCCATATATAAACTATATATAACTTTTTGACCTGGGAGAGAAGGACAATGAGCAAGAGATAGACGGACCTCATCATATTTCAAATGTTGATATTAATTTAAACTTGATTTAAGAAAAACAAGAAATAAAATAAGAAGAATATAGAAAACTCTATTCCCCATCATTTTAATTTAGAACAATAATTTGTGTTCAATACAAGCATTGTGGGAAACCGAATACAGTAATTGCCCTTTTTTATTAACATTCACTTTTAAGAGACGGCTTTTAGAGAATAATCGATGGTCGATCCACATTGAAGCTCACGCCTTTCCACTCCTTTGAAATTTATTTGCTTTGATATTTTATTTACATAATAAAGTGACAGTTGACATTTATAAATCGATATTTTCGTATCATAGTTATTTATGATACGAGGAAAAAGTGTCACACAGGGGCCGTGTTTCATACAATATTTGTTATCACAACGTAATCATAAGTGTGATTTTAGTACTTCATAACCTTCTCCGAAAGTTCTGGCGCCAAATACACAACTGCCATGTGGTGTGTAGCCAGCGCCATAGTGCGGGGATGAAGTGAATCGCTCAACGTCCGATAAAGTCTGCTACAGTTGCTTGTTACCAAATCAGATCACAGTACGTCATTAATTTATAAGCCTAGTCTCTGAGTAAACCGCTTCTAGACATAGGCCTATAAATACTATTTTGGGGATCGTTTTCAGGCGCTAAAATCACACTTATGTTGGAGGTGTGATAACAAATTTATTTTTTGTCCGACCCCCCTTCACGCACGCGAAGCAGACGCAATGTGGCCGCTTCCAGCCCAGCACTGTTGCCAGAGTGAGACAACACGATGTTCCAGCGCATTCTAACGGGGGGAACGAATTTTACCCGGGCAGCTTTGAAAATAGTTTTAAATATGCCTAGTTGTATAATTTGTATTGATTTACTATAAAATCATCATCCACAGCCAGGACAAATTATTTTTGGATATTACTTTCTGAAAAATTTTCTAATAAATGTACAAAGATAATTAAATTTAATTAAAATAAATCGTTCCGGAATTTTTCGATTTCCCGAAAAAAAAATTTGCTGAAAAGACAATTATAAAATTAAAAATTAAAAACTGTAATTTAAATATAAATTATCATTAAATATTTACCTCTAAACCTTGAAAATAAAGAAATCAATTGCGTTTTTCAATTGACCAATTGTAACATGGATATAAATTATCTTTAACTTCAAATAAAAAAAATTGCATCGCTGGACCCCACAGTCTCCCTTCTGCTAAGTACGCTATTTCTTCCTATCACTTATATATAAAATTGTCAAGTACACCAAACATCCTCTATTTGCGTCACATGCTTGTTTTCGAAGAATTTTGGACAAAAAGCATCACGTGTATCACGCGCAACTTCACACTCGTCAAAATATAATTCTTTCCATCCTCGATACCCAATATACTATTATGTAACGCAAGCATGATTTACGCGTTTTATCAGCGTTTTTTTCGTACAGCTAATGTACATGCGCTGTATGGTGCGTATTACAATTATGATCATCATATGATCATAATAGTTCTCCGCGTATGCGCATTTGCTATCGCCCAGTACGATTATAAAACACGTCAACCTAACTGCAAATGTCAGATATGATAAACTTGTAAACCATACATTTTTTACATAAAGTATTGTGTGTACCAAGGAATAAAACGTCTTTTTATCCTCGCGTGTTTGCAAAACCCACGCTTGGATAAAAAGACTCGTTATCTTCTAGGTAGACAAAATACTATTAATAATTTGACATAAATGCAGTTTGACAGAGAATGAAATTGCCATAAATCAGGGTAATTACTGCACCTCAAAAAAAAGTTCACGGTTTCAAATATTTTTCCCGAAGATTGAAATTGATATCTTCAAGCGCTGAAAACTCAAGAAAAGTTATTTGACGTTTTCAAAATATTTTTGAAAAATATATAATTTAAAGTACAAGAATTGAGGCCCCATGCAAAAACCGGAATATAGAACTTCATGCTCGAGCGCAAATGAGCCCTCACAAGGCTAAAGCTTTAAACATATTTTTGAAACGACGATAATCCATTGTGCTTAAGTCGAAATAAATGGAATAATCTGTTAGACGTAAATTTCATGAACGTGGTAATTATCAAATTACTAACGTTTAATATTGACCAATTTGTAACTTTGTGTTCGCGATTCTTCCCGACATTACAATTATTTTATTTCAAACTAATAGCCTGAATTTGATTTATAATTGAAAATGTTTCCAGTCGAATATTGTCAAATTGAAATATTAAAAAATGCAAGAAATTACCAGTTTGAAGTGCTTATATAAAAAGCGTTTAAAATTTGAAAATTTTATAAAAAATGTATAATTGAATAAATTCAAAGCATGAAAAATTAGACAATCTTCCGGAAAAAATGCTTAAAATTGCTCAACATTAAATTTGGCGTATTTAATAATTAAAAATTCAAGGTTTTCCAAATCTTGATGTAAAGAATCGTCTAATTTATGTTTCTAAATTAATTCAATTTTGCATGCCTATATCCAAGATGTCTTCAGTTTAATCAAGTTAATTTGCAAATGAATCTATGTGGCATCTTAATTTTTCATTTGATAAAGTCGGAAAGCATTATAAAATTAAAAGATTAAAAGTATCTTGAAATTAAAAGCTTTAAAAGCACTAAATGTATTTAATGTTTTTCGGGATTGTTTAGTTTAGAATTTATCACTACCACATATTTTATTTTGAGTGATCTAATCAAGAATTTTGTGCGTTTCAGGCTTGAATTTCAACTTTTCAATTTTAAATGTATCTAATTAAACACTTTTCATTATTAAACGTTTCCATTGCGATTGTGTACAATGTTCAATTTTTTTTGCATTTATGAAATTCTAAATACCATAATTTCAAAATTATTTATTTTTTATTTGAAAATATTCCAAATTGACATTTTTAATCTACACTGGAACCTGGATTGAATTACGGTGTCGGGCATGACTTGCACTGGCCTTTATTCTATTTCCAGGGCCTCCAAACGTAAAAGTCAGGGCCGTGTGAACAATTAGAATACATAATATTACGCGATATACGCGCATGAGTAACCGCACACTGCCCCTTTATCGCTACGCTGCTGGTGTTTCACGCTTGGTTGAGCAAGCATCTATCGACCCCGCTGGCTCCTCTCTCACCCCGAAACTGCGGGTCGATCTGTTCTAGGAATATACTATTATTATTGATTTTCAATAAAAATTTTATCGCACGCTATAGTGCAAAGTCAGTGCAAAGATTATTATTGCGCATCGTGGATGTCAGTTACACAACAAAAGTTTCATTAGTGATTTCTGAAATTTCGCGGATGAGTTACAATAAAGTAAAACTTGATATGTATTGATAAAGTATGTAGCTTTTAAAAAAATATGGGTTGATAACCCTTTGCGCGTCCATTATTTGCCACTATTGTGAATAATAATATAATCCGTTTCCTACAGTACCGGCCACAAAATTTTCCTCTAGTACCGGCCACTATCAAAAGTTGATTACTGACTATATTTACTTACTTATAGGTACATTATGAAGCCAATCAATAAAAATTATGTTTTGATAACCCTTTGCGCGTCCACTATTTGCCTGCACTATTGTGAATAATAATATAATTCGTTTCCTACAGTAATGGCCAAAAAATTTTCCTCCAGTACCGGGTCCATGAAGCTTGTGCAAATATACCGGAGCTCTCAAATCAATATATTTGCGATTATTGCGCCTTATTTACGTGACGGTATTTTTACTGGCCTGTAATGGAGGCCAATTTTTTTAAGATCGATTTTTCTTTATTTTCAAATTTGATTAATAAACTTAATTATTACTAAATATAAAGATAATTTATTGTTTTTATTTATAGCTTATTAGCTCCCTGATACATAACATCGAGTATTTAACATCTATGTTAAGGTATTTTTTTTTATTCTACATAAACCTTAAGGTGACTGTACTGCCGGACTCTCCCCTATTTATTGTAACTAAAATTATATCACTTAGCATTAAAACATAACACGTACCCTTTATACCCCCGGTTAAAATCATAAGTACGGAATTGATCAATCATTGACTTTCCAAAAAATAAAATATGTGTGGTAAATGAGACAATCCGACACTTAAAGTATATTCAAATAGTAAGGCTAAATTATAGCTAAAGTATAGCTGAAGTATTGCTGAAGTATAGCTTAAGTATATCTGAAGTGTATGCTATATTTAATCTATACTTAGGTATAGCTAAGGTATAGGATATACTTCAATTATACCCCATGTAGGAATCGGCCCATTTGTCCCTATTACAATTAGGGCGTTGGTCCGAATCTCACTAGAACAACTGGACTAGTAAGTTATAGTCAGGACCCTTTAAGGCTCTGTTAAGATTTTTTATTCATTGTGACTAGAAAAACTATATGCGGTTAGTTAAGCCCCAATCTTGTAGTTTAGCCAGGTTTTAGTTGGTTCATGATTGAGAAAAAAGGACCGAAAAGTCCTAGTCAGGAACTAGTCGAGCCTTAGCCAGCATACCCCAGATGAACTTTCTGAAGATGGCGCTGCATTATATATAATGCAGTGCCATCTTGAGAATTTTATGTTCACTAAATTATACTTTAGTGAACACGCGAGTGCTGCCGTGATATTTGGGAAAGTCAGCTCTACAAAAAATCGAAAATGAGTTTTTTATATCGTTGGAATCGTAGAAAAAAGATACATCCTTTTATGAAAATGGCTTTTCAAAATTGTTAATATAATTTAAGATAATTTTTTAATAATTATTGTAAAAAGCCGGTTCTACGATTCTGGCGAGTCGTGTCAGGTAAAAAATACGGCACGTAAAATCACGCAAGAAAGCAGGATTTGTCAGATCCTGCCTTTTTGCCTAACACCGAACGGCTCTCAGGGGACGTGATATTACGTAAGAAAGCAGTACAAAGATCCGGCTTTCTTCACGTTATAAGACCTCAGAAAGGGCAGCATCTGCAAGTAAAATTATTACTAATTGCAAACTGAACAAAAACTATTTTAAAAGTTGTAAAAATACATTTGTAAATAATTTTTCCTTTTTTATATTTCAAAAGTGGTTAATATTTACAATTTTTTATTTAATTAGTGCTATTAAAATGTATTTTTAAAATTAATATGAACATGTGTTTGTATAGGTTTATTAATTTTTCGATTCATCGATATACAATGAACCCGCGATTTATTGCCCCTGGATTGTGTTCTTCCGTGAATTGACGTCGCGCAGTGGGGATTGGTGAGAGGAGCTGCGGGGGATGTGTGGTTTTTAGATCCGCCTTTCTTAAATATCACGGCAGAATGGCTGCCCCAACAGCACGTGACAGCAAACTTAAATTTATTTTCATCTAAATCGAAAACGTGTTTTACTATTATATTTTAGGTATTACTGTTTTAAACAGTATATTTGTTAAAGTATTTAATAAAATTGGACATTATAAAATATCCATGTGAGAAATGATTAGTAATCATTTAAAATAATCAATAGGTACAGCCTTATTCTACGAAACTTCAAAGGCGTCAAGGCGAGGTAAATTATTGACCGATTTAAATAACTTTTCGCATACGTTTTTTCAAAGGCAATCCAGCATCGAATATAATCAATTTTATTTTTCAGAAAGGTTGTTTTTCTTTCCTACTTTAGCAAGGAATATGGACATTAAATCTGGAATAAAAATACGTACCTCATGGATTTCGATGTGCTTTCAGACTTGAAAAGTCCCATTGAAATCGATTTCATACAACTTTAAACCTCACCCTTTTAGCATTAAAATAGGTGAAAAATTCTATGCGAATTTTTACGGGAAAATGCATGCAAATATATAATACCAAATTTCTCAAATATTATATTTATCGAAAAAATGGTTTCACTGATTTCTGATTAAAACTGAATATCTGTCAGATGAATCGCTCAGGTTGCACTCGTGCGTATACTTGGAAAATTCTATTGTTAGCTGTGAAATGCATTTCAGATTTTCAAGTAATGCATGTAATGAAAATTCCTGTAGTCCAAAAGAGGAATTTATGTATCGATTTTTCTACGACTCAGCCTCGATTGCGTTGGTACTCGAACTTAGATCTCTCATTTGCTTGTTGATTGCCCTTGTCATGAAGCTAGGGATGTGCTTGTTGGCCTTGAAATCTCACATACACCATATGAATTTCATGGAAAACACATTTATGGCTGATGTGTAATAATATTTTGTTTAAACTCGGATCTTACAAGTTTCTTTATTTCACATCCGGGGGATATACTAATTATCTTAAAGAGGTATTCAAGTAAGTATTTTCTTCGACCTCTCGGAAAATTTAAAAATATTTTAAAAAACAGTTAACAAAATAAGAAACTTGAAAAATCTTAGTTTGAATAATGGAATAATACAAATCGACCTTAAATTGTTGTTCCTTGAAATTCATATGGTATGTGAAAGATTTCAAAGCGAACAAGTACCTTCGTAGCTTAATAGCATCCGGATAGGCACAACATTTAAAGACGTGTTTAGAATGTCCTAACAACTTTATTTGTAATTTAAGGGAAAAAAACGTGGTAAGAGCATCCTAAAAGCGTCCTATTTGTTCCTTATTTTGCACTAGTTTTAATTCGCATCTACCCTGAAAAATGTATTATTTCAATACATATATATTATTACAATTCATAATATGCATTGA
>CAKNWU010163998.1:0-12493 GCA_932072015.1 Andricus quercustozae | reverse complement strand
ATTCGTACCTAAAACAAGCCTCATTTTATTAATTTAAAAAATACATCCAAAACAAGTGAACTTGTTCAAACAAAATCTGAATAATTTTCAAAAATTTATACTTTCTTTTTTAAACGAGATCACTTTTCTAAACAGTATTTCAAAATTTATTCAAATTAGACAATTTGAGGCATACTTATTTTCGTGTAACGAAGCGCGATATTTTCAGAGAATACGCGTTTACCAAGATCTTATGATTTTTTTTGGAAGCGACAACCTCGCATCTATTGTAGATGAAACATTTTTTTAGTTTCTTAGGGAATTTAGTCTACTTAAACTTTGAACCGCAACATGTTGATGTAGAATGCACTGTACATGAAATATTTTGAAGAAATATGAAACAGCATTTTCACTCAAAAGTCGCTTGTGAAGGACATATTATCGATGGGTCCCAAAGGAAACTACGCAACTCTTCGCGACAGATAGAAAATACGTATCTGGCGCACTCTATGCTAAGTATATATAAATTTCTATATACTTAGTATGGAGTGCACCAGTACGTATTTTCTATATGTCACCGCAAGTTGCGTAGTTTCTTTTAGGACCCATCGATATGTAGTGGTTGGCACTGCGCTGGTTATTGGTAAACCCATCAATTTTCGTTAAATTTATAGAAAATGCGAACATTTATCGTTTTCTACTAATATTATTTTCATTTTACTATCATTTTTCCGTATAATGATATATACAACTTATGCAGAATAGTTTCAAATTTAGTTGTAACATACAGTCGAACTCGGATATAAAGCCACTGGATATACCCCTTCCGAGAATTGACGCCGCGCCGCGGATTGGGTTGCGGGGAGCTGCGCGAGGTGTGCGGGGTTCACGAAGCCGTGAAAAAACAGGAGCGTTTCGGTAAGGCGCTGTACCCTAACGGCCTACCTGTGCAAGTGCGTTATGGCGTTACGATAGTTCACTCGAAGTGGGAAGCACACATATATCGAATAAGCACCATGGCGAGCTCTCGTCGACCAACAGTGAGTGTAGTTCCACCGACGAAGCTTAAGCGGCGTTGCGTGGCTTGTAGGCAGTGGCGTGTCTTATACGCAATTTCTCAGGAAGCGAGAAAGTAGTGCTGCCAACTTTAAAATTTGCCGCGATCAAATCAAACTAGAATTCTCGCTTATCGTCAACAAGAATCAAGTTGACAGCACTACTTTCACAAGAGATCACGCTTCCTGAGAAGATTCGTACAAACCACGCCACTGCCTATAAGCCACGCACGAAGTAGTATAAGGAGACCCCACTCCCGGAAAATTTGGACGCGTGAATTCGGATTTAGTTAGTTTGCACTGCTCATAGCGCCTTCTGCAGGAACATGCATGCATGCATACATATCCTAATACATGCAGGTACACACATTCGTAAAAATCTGTGTTTGGGACAAGCATGTGTGTGTTTCTTTACACCCGGCTTACACTATTGGTGCCGCCATTTGTAAATCTTGTATTTCAACGCTTTTCGTCAAGAGGCGCTGCGAACGATGCAAAGGCCGCATGGGAGTGGGGTCTCCTTATACTACTTCGTGAAGCCACGCACTTCACTCAGTGGGGCTTTGATGTATAAAGCCAACTGAAGCCGATGGGCCTGATCAGCAGTGGGACTCCGGGGCCGTTACGAAGTCGAAAATCGAACGGAACTTTTTTTATCTGCACACGTTATAAAAAGAAGTCCGTTCGATTTTCGACTACGTAATGGCCCGGGAGTCCCACTGCAGATTATCTCGTGCCACGAAGGAATAGTAAGGAGTGGTATCTCTGTAAGTGGGGAGTGGGACGAACAACGTCCAAGAATTCCTTAATGCTTGCCACGGCTGAAAACGTCGTGTCAGCATCACGCACATGCGCACTGGCGGTTGCCATGTCCACGATGTCAACACGCGTTGAAAGTTTTGAACTTGTGTTTTGAAAATTTCTTCACTGAAATTAACTTTATTCTTTACTTACGTAATCCATAAATCATTATAATAATTTTATAGTAGTACTTACACTTTCTAGATCCGTTTCGTATTTTTGATGCCATTTTCCTTCTCGTTTTTAATTCAGACACGTGATATACACCCAACAAAATAAAAACACAAACGAACATAACCTACGTATGCATCGAGATGTCAAAATATAACCCAGGGGAGTTGGTATAACACGTGACTGCGAGAACAGCTCTGCGCATGTGCGCGGCACGGACACGAAATTTTCAGCCGTGGCAAACATTAACGAATTCTTGGACGTCGCTCATCCCACCTCTGCTCACCAAACACATAGGGTGATACCACTCCTTACTATTCCTTCGTGTCTCGTGCGATCGGATGAGTCTGTCTTTGACATTGACAACAGCGCCATCTGACACGCGAATAAATCTCGCGAAGTTATTGGAGCAATGTTCATAAAAAAATAGAAGTGAATATCAATTCATTTAATTCAAAAATGTTCTACTACGGCTTAAAATTAATTATATACTATAAGATGTCTTGCTAATATTTAATTTAAATTCAAATTTCTCCTAAATTGGTTGCGCTGTCGTAGCTACCAATAGGCTCTACGATTTGACAAAGAAAACAAAGGAGAAAAATGATTGGATAGACAGAGATAAAGAGAGTATGATCGTTTCGAAACGAAAACCCGTCATTGGAGAATGGTGAAAACTGTCTTTCTCGTAGGCAGTTAATCTAATATTTATAAAAGTAAGTGATTTTCTGTTAAATAACTTCTTCGTATATCTGGTGTTTTGGTGAAAATAGTCGTGTGTTTTTTGGATCCTGCTGTCTTTGAATAGTTTAACCAATCAAGTGACAGAGTATTTGGAGCAATTATTAAATAGAAAGTTCTCCTTTTAAACGAGATGCTCAACGGCCCGCAAACGTTTTAAGTACGTAAGCAGGAAACGCATTTATTTTAACGTGTAACAGCAAACTTCTTTTCTCGTTTCCGTTACATATTTAGTTTACCTTTGTCTCTGAATTAGAAAAACAATTTTCAAACTATTTTTACCGCGTAGTAAAATCCACCGGAAACGGTTCATACGCCCCTGACTGTTTAAGTTCCGAGTGGAGCTATATCCGGTTCGTTTAGGGTCGGCCAGGTCCATGGTCAGCCCCAAAACCGGCGTTATATCCGAGTTCGACTGTATTAGATTCACTTTAATTCTTAGGATGCAGAGAATTTATTGGGATTTCTAAAGAAAATCTCTAGCACATGACAATTTTTGATGTTGTTATAGCAACGTTATAAACAAGTATATCGGTTCAGTTTTTTGTGGATATTTTAAAGAAATAGTTTTAATTCAATAAAAATAAGAAATGAAACTCGGTAATAATGTGTTCATTAATTTTAGCGGGGGGGGGGGAGTACCGATGAAAATTAATACAAAAAGTATGGTCTCTAGTCGTTCGCACCCCAGTATCAATGCCCAGATCACGCAATTCTGTAATGATTTTATTAATTGGCACCCCTGCCTCCTCAGAAGAAAGAGAGGTTATGCAATCCCAACATCTGGTGTTGACATTAATTATATTGCGTATTTTTCATGGAATGAAGTGTTAAAAGTGCTTAAAGGACAAAAGTCGTTATGAGGTAAAATTAAAGCGCAAAAGTAGCTACAAATTATGATAGTGTCATTTTTTCAGTTATAGGTATTGTATTTTTTATCCTAATACTTATTATATATTATAATGTTATTAAAAATGGCAAATGTTTTTATTCAGTCGGCGGGCAATTGTTATTAAACAAAGTTTATTAATGTTATTAAAAAATGTTATTAAAAATGGCAAATGTTTTTATTCAGTCGGCGGTCAATTGTGTCAGGCTTTGAAGGAAATGTCCTTTAAAATATAATTGATATGTGATTGTGATGTCTATATTTTTTGGTGAGAAGCTCACATGATCAGGTTACATATGTCATTACTTAAATCCGCTTTTTAACAACGTCATTATTTGATATTTAATTAATTCGTTTGTCTTGCATTTCGATCAGCATACCCCATACCATGGGGCATGGTGTCCCTCATATTACTGCCGGTTTATTTCTTGAATATGAACGTTGTAGAATAAAAAGCGTACAATATAATAATTCTCGAAAGTATAATGTAACGAAAAAAAATTACTCGAGACATGATCAACACTAAATAAGTGTTTTCTTATCAATAAAAGTAAAGTGTATTGGAAACCCTAGTTATAACCTCTTACTCCTTGAAAATTCTATGCAGCGTGCAAGGATCTGCATTTGCCTTTAACAGATATCTTGTTTAGCGAAAGGTACCACTGGCGCAAAAATTCGAAATAAATCCTATTTATTGAGTTATTGTTCCACCCATATAATTAGGACCAACCTAATAAATAAAGATTATTGCTTGAAGTGTGTTTGTTATGGGAAATTATAATTCGGAATGGAAAAAACTTTATGACAATAAGTTTTGGTCTTTTTAGGTTATAACTTCATAGTTAACATGCTGGTCTCTTTCAAAGCAATAAAACATGAAATCGAGCCGTTAAGTAAAGAGAATCCTTTCAACTATATTTTAATAGAAAATTATAATTAGGAATGTAAATACATTTATAACCTTTATAACGACAATTTTTATATTTGTAGGTTATAATCACGAATTTCACATGACAGCCTATTTCAAAGTAATTAAACGTGAACTTGGTACTTACCGCATTATTATTAAATAAAACTTCAAATCACGTTTCGATTTTCATCATCTATATAACTTTATTATTAACAACCTCGAATTTTATTAGACAGGACATAAATAATTTTCTGAGGTTTTCTACATTATCGATCAAATTACCGACCTGTTATCAAGCACTGTTACCATATCTCCACAAAATTTCGCAGACAGCATTCCCCGCATGTCATGTTTCAAGGTTTTATTAATTTTAATACATTTAGAACGTTTATAAAAATAATGTATGATGCCAGAAGTTTAAAGAAATACGTCACCATCTGGTTCCGTCAAAACTGTTTTTTTTTTTATAATAACTCTTCTGACACGTACTTTAAAGAAAAATTTCATCACCTCACTATGTTTCTAAACACAGCAAGTCATTTTATGCAAAAAACTAATATAGAAATCAACAAACGTGGGCGTTTTTTGTAATAGACACCATGCCCGACACGGACACCATACCCCACTCTCCCCTATAAGAGCTAAATCATTCTTTCTGTAAATTTTACGTGTAATTTTATGTGTGTAGAGGAAACCTCAGTACAGTACATAGGGGAAAAAATCAACAGCATTTAACTGCATCAGTTTCCAAACAAAGAACAAGTTTCTGTTTGAAATAAATAAAGCTTACATATTCAATTGAATATTCATATAGAAAAAAATATCACGAAATTATTCAATAAGCTGTATTAAACATTTTTATTAGACCCGGACAATGGTGCGATTTTGACACCTTTATCCATCAATATATGTGACCGTCCGCGAAGAAAGGGACCTAATGCGTCATATCTGAATTTCACAGGACGGGCGATCCTATCGGGCCTATGTTTTTAGCGTAATAAAAAAAAGTAATCAACTTAAACAATTTCTGATTATTGGAAATGAAAGAGTAACTCAGAAACTATCGATTGGCGTAAGAAAATGAAAATCGATTTTTTTCGCATTAGGCCCTTTCTTCGTGGATGGTCACATATAATCGTTTCTGGTATTCGTCTCGGGCATCACGGAATATTTAATTCTCGATAATTTCAAGTTTTTTGTGTAAATAATACTTGAAACTATAATTATTTTACAAAAATCACAAAAGTTTAAATTCTTGACATTTTTTAAATCTCTGATATTCCTTGATTTTGGCACGATTCGTACGAGATGTTTAATCTTAACATTTTACCTCACTTGTGATGACAGAAAAGATATTTTTTCCGGAAGACTCCTTAACGCAACTAAAATTTATGTGCTTTTTAATAACTAATAACTTACGCTATTTTCTTGGCCTATTATTTAGAATAACTTAAATTTAAAAACTTCATAAATCAAAATAAGCAAACACAACCTTTAACTTAAAACAACTGCGAGACATTCGCAGAGCTGAGAATTTTGACAGCGAAATTTTTCACAATTTTGCGATTATCTACTGTTGGTTATCTACTGTTGGAAAATGTAATGTCCAATAAAAAGTCCTCAAATATTTATAAATAACGCAAAAGAATACTTTGCATTAACAAATATTATTCATTAAACTTCAAGCTTTGATTTTAATGTATAAACATGCCACAAAAATGTTTCATTAAGGTAAAAAGTATGAATAATGAAGAGGCGAAAAATTTTTTTCACGTTAATTAAGTTTATCTGCTGTAAATCATTATCTACTGTAGGGTGGTTTCCCCTAATTTATTTTGACTGTAATATTTTTTTACTAAATGGACCAGAAACGATCAATTTCGAAAAAACGGATTTTATTACAGTTTTAAGCAAATTAAAATGGGTTCAAGCTAGGCGTGCAATGGCATTTTTATTTTTACTGAGGAAAGCCTGATGACTGATATGGTACTAGTCAATACGAAAGACATTTTCTCTAACATAATGAAAGAGATTCTCCAGCTCGTTCATTTGCCTTTTACTAAAAAGGCACTTTCTTAATGATGACGACGATCTTGAAAATGGAAAAGATAGAGCTAGATACAACTAAAGAAAACGAGACGAACGTCAAGCAAGAACAAAACGCATCATCAAACTCTGACGTCTAGAAATGAAAGCTCACGGTGCCAACTAACAAGAATTGTTATCATTACTACCGTCGCTTCCCACTCTACCTCACTATTTCACTACTTCTTTGATCACCACGCTTCAACTAACTGAATTAAATTGCATTTCTATTCGGAAAAAGTAGAAATGATATTAATAATTATCGCAATCGTAAATACGAAGCTAAACGACTAATTATTAATTGGAAAATTTCAAACTTCTTCACTTCAAACCAAAAAAGTTTCTTATATGAAGTGAATTCTAATCAATTTAGGTTTGTAACTCCACATCAAATTCAAATTTAACATATTTGTTTCAACATAATATGTAATAAGTTAATAAGCTTTGCGTCAATGAATGAATGTGGCTATTCGGAAGAATAAAAATTATGGCTAATGGTGATTGGGATGGTCCATATTTTTTTTCTTTTAATTTTCATGTATATTGTTCCCAAAATTTTTCGAATCCACAAAAAATGCGTTTTTTTTGTTTGTTAAAAATTACATTTAGAGGTTCCGAATTTTTACACTTTTTTCAACTTTTCAGTTAGTGCGAAGCAATAATTAATTAAATTGGACAGAAATAATTGTTCAAACAATTAATTATATTTTCAAAAATATTCTCTTAGATTCTTAAAATAATGCTAGAAAATTTAGGTTTTCTTCCGAAATTTTCTGCTTTTTGTACAATTTCCAATTAGAGTGATATAATCTTTAATGGAAGTCAACAAAAATAATTCTTTAAATAATTTATTATTATTTATCACAAAATGCTTCTATAACAATGCTAGAAAGTGGCGGCTTTTTCTGAAACATTCAATTTATTGTGCACTTTTCACTTAGAAAGAGGTTATATTTAATGCAGTGTAACAAACATAGTTTTTTGAACATATTATTATTGTTCATAACTATCTTCTCTTATAGTGATGCTAAATAGTTGCGGTTTCTTCTGAAAGTTTTCACTTCTTGCCAATTTTGCGCTTAGTGTGGTGTAAAAATTAATGCAATTGAAAGCAGACATAATTTTTAAACCTATCATTGTTGTTTAAAACTATGTGCTCTTATAATAATGGTAGAAAGTTGCGTTTTTTTCTAAAATTTAAAAACTGTTATCCACTTTTCATTTACTGAGATGATCAGTAATGAAAGTTAACAAATATAATTATTTTTTACAATTGATTATTGCTTATAACTATCACTTGTCAGAGTAATGCTAGAAAGTTGGAAGTTTTGCTAAAAGTTTTAGTTTTTCTTTGAATTTTTAGTTCGGAACAAATAATAAATATTGATAATGATTTCAGCAAAAGGGCTTTAGTAACTACTTCAAGAAAAACTCACATTGAATAAGATTATATTCACAAAAAGGAAAGAGATTATTTAAAAAATTATTCGCTTTTATCCTTATTTATTATTTGTTCATAACTAAAAAGCCAAAGCAAAGTTAAAAAGTTCAGAAAAAATGGCAACATTCTAGCAATTAGCTAAGGAATGATAGTTATATACAACAATAAATTGTTTAAACAATTATGTTTGTCAACTTGACTTAATTATTACCACACTTTAATTGCGAAGTGGAAAAAAGATTAAAATTCCAGAAAAACAGCAACTATCGATTATTACTCTATGAGAATATAGTTATAAGTAATAGTAATTTGTTTAAACAATTACGTTGTCTAAATTTGATTGATTATTTTCTCACTCTTGCTAAAAAGTTGAAAAGAAATATCGAAATTCTAAAAAATCCGCGACTTCCTATAACTAATCTAAGAGGACAATGCTAAAGACAATAAATTTATTTAAACAATTTATGTAAATATATCATTATCAGTATAAAGTAGTAATTCATGTGCTGGAAACTATTCGTACTAATAAAACTGCTAATAAATCATAATTAGCGCCAAAAACTCGCAAAACCCAATTTTTCACTTCTGTGGTTTTTTTGGGAACCTACAAAACAGACGTATTGGGGTGATATTTGAAAAGTAAGTATTCATTTGTATCCTATCGCTAATTGTGAAAAAATGTTGAGTTTCAACTGGATTCACCTAATATTAACGATTTTGAATAAAATTTGAAATAAGGTCTTTTTTCTTATGGGAAAGACGTGTTGAGCACTATGGGGCTTGCAGAACCTTTCTATATAAATTTTTTTCAAAGAAGAAAAAACCTGATAATTTTTTGGTGTATTCAAATAACTTCGGGGGCGACTTGCATAATAAATAAAAAATAAAACAAATCCACTGCATTTTTAGACCATCCTGATGGTGACACAGAAGAATAAAAATTTTGCAAAATGGTAATTCAGATCAATCAAATTAAAGGATATCACAATTCGGAAAAATGAAAATTAGAGCGAATGATAATTCAGTAAAATTATAATTAGGATAAATTGTTACTCAGTAAAATAAATTTTGCTGAAATTGAAATTAGGGGAAGCAGAATTCAGGTAATTTTCTGGCGCCTCGATATATGCTGCCTTAATTTTGAAACTAGTTTCACGTTTCCTGCAAAACCACTAGAACCTATACTTATCTGAAACCATACAGAACCCTACTAGACTATTAATTCTATGAATCTTGATAACTTATTCAGAACAGTAATATCATTTTCTGAAAGATTGTAAGCCTTCAAAATAGAATTCCAAATAAACGTATGTTTTTGAAGAGGAATATCATTAATTATGATATAGTGACGGTGGTCCAGGCAGGCAATTTCTGGTTTCGATTTCGTCGTCAAGGCGGTTCTCATGGTTTATTCAGATGACCACACTCAAGAGGGCTAAACCATTGCCGGTGGCGTTCTCTAGAGTCACTTGCTCATTCAGTTGATTACATTGGCCCGCAAGTAGTGTTCCCAACGGCAGAGAATACGGCTAGAGAGCCCTACTGGCTTCCCCTAATGCCACCTTAACTAAGGGTCGAGCAACCCCAACGGACATTTGTGGTCTTTTCACCCGCTTGCGGATCTACCGGAATGTGGAAAGTTCACATAGAAACATTCTACAACCACTAAAAACGTAAGAAAAATGTCGCAAAGCAGTAGAGTTTTCAATTTCATTTATCTAATTACTAATGCCAGTTATACATAATTTTGAGTATTATTATCATCAACCTTAGTAAAAAAAGTTATTTCTTAAAAAATTTAAAATGTCTAAATAGTGAAAAAACTAGAACAAAAGTCGCGACAAAGTTCAACTCAAGTTTTGTTTTATTTTGAGCAGGACTTTTTAAAGAACAAAAGTAGGTACCCGAAAAGTCCAACTTAATTTATTCTTTATTTTGATTATGAATTTTTTAGGCAAAAGTGTGGAAAATTTTCATTTAGTTTTTTTAACAGGACTTATTGAGTCAGAAAAGTTATTCTGAAAAAAACAATTTTGGCGGAAACAGACGGAAAAGTCTTTTGCAGAGATTAAGCACTTACAGCATATTCTAAAATACTTGAAGCATGAAAATATTAGATTCCAATAGGTGAAATACTTATTTAAACTGCTGGTATCCTAAACTATTTTTATAAACGTCCTAAATATATTAAAATTAATAAAATCTTGCAACATGACATACGGAATATGATGTCCGAAAAATTGTGTGGAGATGGTAACAGTGCTCGATAATAAGACGGTCATTTGATCGATAATGTAGAAAAACTCATCAAGTTTGTTATCTTGTGAATCTTGTGATTTTAATATTATTCTAACCGTTATGTCTGTTCTGTCTAATAAAATTTGAGGTTGCTAATAATAAATTTATGCAGATAATGATAACGTTATATTTAATAATAATACAGTAGGAACCAAGTTCACGTTTTATTCCTTTGAAAGAGTCTATCATGTGAAATTCGTGATTATAACCTACAAATATGCAAAATTGTTATTATAAAGGTTATAAATGTATTTCCATTTCTAATTATAATGTTCTATTAAAGTACACTTTAAAGGATTCTCTTTACTGAACCTAGCCATTTCATGTTTTATTCCTTTGAAAGAGACCAGCATGTAAAATTTGTTGCTATAGCCTAAAAATATTAAAATTGATTGTTATGAAGTTATTTCCATTCCCAATTATAATTTCCCATTTCAAACACACTTCAAGCATTTATCTTTATTTATTAGGGTGGTCTAAATTACATGGGTTGAACAATAACTCAATAAATATGATTTCGAATATTATTGATCAATAGACCGGCAGTAATATGACCGACACCATGCCCCATGGTATTGGGGTACGCTGACCGAAATGCAAGACCAACGAATTAATTAAATGTCAAATAATTACGTAGTTAAAAAACGGTTTTGAGTATATGTAACTTGATAATATAAGCTCCTCAACAAAAAATACATTCATCAAAATCACAGTTCAATTATAATTTTAAGGACATTTCAATTAAAGCCCGGAACCATACACCACTGTCCCCTAATCACCGACTGAAACTTGACATTTGAGGCTTGGACATTTTCAGTCGTATCTCGAGAACACGTGAAAACTTTTGTAGTCTTATAAACTTAAATTAAAAATAGGACTTTAAAGCCTGTAAGGTATGAATTCGAGGTACAAAGTTCGAAAAATTCTTGCATTTTTTTAAAAACTTTTCATGTGGTGTTTTCTCTTTAAAAGGCGGAAAACCTCTATGAATGCTTAACTGACGCTTATTTGAATAAGCTTTCTAAATGTAAAAAAAAAGTTTTTCGCTCTATTTTTGAACGAATAATCACGTTTCAAAGTCAGCAGTGATTTTTAATAGTACTTTCACGGCTCGTAGCGATAATTTCCTACAGTAGTGTATGTCCCAAAAAAGTACTAATAAAATAGGAAGAAAGTACTAAATAAGTTCAAAATATTTTCCTTTCAGGACCTTTTTAGGACAAACGTAACAGAAAAGTCTGACGCCACTTTTTTTTGCTTTATAAAGGACTTTTTATGTACGAGAAATGTCCCATTTAATTTTCTTGTTTTAATTTTGACAACTTCTAAATAATTTTGGGAATAAAAGTACTAGAAAAGTTCTATGTTTTTTTTATTTTTACAAGTGCTGATGGGATTTATGTCCCAAGAAATAACTGCCGAAATAGGACTAAAGTACCAAAAAGGTTCTCAATAGGATCCGTTTCACCAGGACTTTTTAAAGACACAAGTATCGGAAAAAGCCCTATGGACTTTTTTCTTGTTTAAAAGAGGCTCGTTCAGGAAGAAAGTACCAAAAAAGTCCCACTTCATTTTTTTGGAATATAAATCCCATTACTACTTGTAAATTTAAACAAATTAATGGGTCTTTTCTGGTACTTTTGTCGTAAAAATACCAGCTTAAAACAAAGCAAGGCTTGGGTGGAAGTTTTTAGGTACTTTTGTCCTAAAAAAGTCCTGGTGAAACGGGACAGATTTTAATCTTGTTTTGTACTTTGGTCCTACTCAGCAGTACATTTTAGGACATCAATATAACGAGGACCTGTGAAAAATTCCAAACAAATAAAATTGAACTTTTGCAGTACTTTTGCCCCTAAAATTATTTAAGACGTGTACAATTTTAAACAACAACAAGAAAAAGTGGGACCTTTTCGGTACTTTTGTTCTAAAAAAATTCTGATGAAACGGAACGAATTTTTAACTTTTTTGATACTTGAGTCCTATTTCAGCAGTACTGTTTTGGGAAATAAATATCACGAGAATGTATAAAAAGTCCTGCTCAAAGCAAAAAGATTAAGTGGGACTCTTCTGTTTTTTTAACCTCAGAAAGTCCTGGTGCAAAGAAAACTGATTTTAACTTTTTT
>CAKNWU010163864.1:0-13533 GCA_932072015.1 Andricus quercustozae | reverse complement strand
TTACATACTTATTTTTAAATTGTTAGTATTTTCTCATGATTTTTCGTAATATGCATACAAATATTAGTATGATTCTTCAGCCAAACTATGTCCTTATTTCTATTGATTTTTAATCTTTTTTTTAAATGTTAGATTATAATTATGTTTACCAACTATAGAACTGATAACAAAGTCTTTAATAAGGAACAAAATTACATGTACAAATTTCGAAAAAAATCATGAGTTATACATTTTCTGCTCAGGATAGTTGGTTACCATTTTCAATACAGGGATCTTGTGGATATAAGTTTCCAAAGGCTGTTTGATTTCCTCTCCACTGACCTTCCAGCCACCCTGTTCACAAAAAATTAATCATGTTAGTACAATAATATATTCAACAAACAGAAAGAACTACGGAAAAAAATATACCAAATGTGCCGTATTGTTTACTTGAAACCATTTTTTTCGTGCAGACAATAAATAACTCAGAACAATGAAGAAGAATGACGTATTCATTTTCCTACAGCATTTTTATTCAAATTTAAATCTACAAATATTTTAAAATATTATTGATTCAATCATTGATCAGGGTATTATATAATACTTTACAATACACATAAAAGGAATTATTAGGCTAAGTTGTCTTACATGCTACAACCTACACTGTAAAGAAAGTCTTCTTTTAAACAAAGTGTCCTGTTTTAAGCCAAGAAGATGGGCTTAATTTCAGCTGTAATAAAAGGAAGACTTTTTTTATTATGTAGTAATAAATTAAACATTCATAATGTACAGTCAAGATGATTATTGCTCTTTTCTATTTTAATCCTACTGTTAATTAAGTATGTTTTTCAATATAATGACGTCGAAGATTATCTTTACGAGTAAACATAGTATTACACACAGAACAAATAAATCTCGTATTATTGCCACATATCATTTGATGACGTTGCAGACCCTTTATCCACTTATATCTATTTCCACATCGAGTGCACTCATGAGGTCCTTTATCAATTTGTCCTTTATCAATTTCTTCAGTTCCTAATATGAATCCAGGCCAAGGTAGTTCATCCTTTATTCTTAGTTGTCTCCACGAATCATCTGTCCATCCTGTTTAAAAAACAAGTTTTTTTATGTCAGAATAGTATCTTACAATTGTATCTACACAACTGATCATACATACTGGTGTCTACTCAAACTAATCTACCAGACAATCTTATTATTTAGAGATACAACTGGTGCTAATACATCAATTAGAGTGCAACCTTTGAGCAGAATCGTTTTACCTAGAATAAAAATCCTCCGGTGTGGGATCGATAATCCTGAAATAAAGTTATTTTAAGAATTTAAACCAATATTCATACAGTAAATCAAGTTTGATTCTTACGTCATATTAATTTATTTACCTTAAGTAGTAATTCACAGTATTGTAGAAACTCGACTCTCGTGATCTTAAAGTGACGTAAGGATAAAGTATTATATTTACAGTTTCGATTAATACAAATTGGTTTCAAACAACTTTCGAATTTTTCACTTAACTCTGCTTCTTTTCTCTAATTTGATTAAGGGGAATTTTATTGTGCTTGCGTTTATAGTGGCGTGTGAGAGTATCTCCACGAGAAAATACATTTTTACAGATTCGACAAGGAAATTTCGGTTTTTGATCGCCACAGCCATGTCGATGGCGTTTTAAATCCTTCATCCATTTATAAAATCTTCCGCAGAGAGAACATCTGAAGGTGCCTTGGGCTTCGCTGTCATTTTCTTCCATACTTTGCTCAAATCCAGTCTCGTCTATTGGCGGTGGTTCGAATTTAATCATGTTTTCATTCCACTCAGACTCATCCCAACCTGTTCGAACAAAAACAAAAAAAATTTTGTTAGTACAATGGCCCTGTTGCAAGACATATTCTCAAAATTTAAATAATCGCGAAGGCTTTTCTATACGGTAATATATTGCAAACAAGGCTGAAGATCCATTTCACAATTCTTGTTACAAATAAATTAAAAGGACATTCAAAAACAGAATTACAATGTTTTAACTAGTGCAGATTCTTGTTAAAGATATTGTTTAGTAAAGTTGCTGTTAAGTTAAATTCAAGATGGAATATACGGTCTTATTATGGAGATGAAAGAAGATTTTGTTTTAACTTTATTTATTTATCATGACCAAATACAGAAATTAAATATTCAAGTACTAATTTCGTTCATAACAGGAAAATTGTACCATTAAACTTATGACAAATTATAATTGACGAAAGTATCTTACTATGCTAAAGGAATGGTTTCTAACAATTCTAGTGATCTTAAATTATTAATTACGTATCGTTTTAGTTGTAGATTTCGTATACGCACAATTCGAGAATTCCAAATGACAAGGTTTATATGACAATTTGCAAGCTTCTAGATTTTGCCACCGAGATAGGAACTATTCATTTGGACTTCCGAGAAAGAGTCTTTTAATATGCATGTACCGAGATAGAACCTTGTTGTTTATTTTACAACGAAGTTACCCTATAACTATAATTATGCATTCGAACAATAGATGGAAAATGTGGCTAAAAATTAATCCGATATATTCCACATTATAATGGAAGAAAAACGTCAGTCATATAGTAATAATAAATATGAAACTATTCTACGATTCTATTATCTTACTTATTCGATGCTGAAGAGCTCGAAACATGATTTGGGAAAAAATTATTGAACCTGTCTTATAAATTCTTACTATATTATGCATTGTCTTAAAACTTAGTCATAGCAGATTATTCCTGAAATCGAAATCTAAGTTATTAGATTTTGTAAAATCTTTCTTTCGTATAATGAGAATATTTCCTATAGATTTTTGACCATTTTTATGATTATATAAGTTTCTTGAGTTACTTCCCATAACTTACATATTTTTAAAATATTTTATCAACGTTAAAATTGGACCACTCGAAGGTTTCAGAAAATCCAAAAACGAGATTTCGTGAATGCAGCTTTTCCTATAATAACAAATTATTATTCCTATTCTAAGCATCTGAGATTGAAAATAATCTTATGAAACTAGCGATTAAATTAATAATTATGATTATGCGTGAAGCTAAATCTAAGGATCAAGTCAAATTTTAAATCGCACTTTGGTAGCTTCAAAACTGTCAGTGAGTGAAAAGAAAAAACAACTTTTAAAAAGAAAGTAGACTCAGTCTACACCTAACTTTTGTTTTCTACTCTAACCAAAAAAGAATCCTGGACAATTTTTAAGCTCAATCCTACAAATTGAAAAAATGTTCATATTTTTAAACACGCGTTAAAGATAATTCTCCCTTTTCACTACATTTCAAATAATGACGTCTGAGACTTCTTCGCCACTTGTACTCTTTGGAACAAAAAGCACATTTGTAAAGACCAGGACCTTCATTGTTGGTACCCTCGTAATGAGAAGATTGCTGATGATCTTTTGGAGTCGATGGATTTTTATCCGGTTTTGCAGAAGCTTCACTAACATTCCATAGATTTTGAGATGAATTAGTACAAATCGCTTGATGTTGTCTCAAATCTCTCAACCATCTAAACTCTTTACCACAACATTGGCACTTAAAATTTTGCTCTGAAATTCTCTTAGAACTTCTTAATTGGAGTGGCTCAATCATCACCTTACATTCCTTCCAACGATGTTTGCTCACTTTTTTACGACACATTCTCTGATGACGTCTCAAATTCTTCAACCAACCGTACCTTTTGCCACATAAGATACACTGAAAGCGACCTGAAGTTGCATTTCTGTTCCGCATTATTCCAGATTGTTTAGAAACATCTGGATCCGAATCCTTATCAACAATTACATCTTCATCCGATTGCTCAGATTCTTTTTGTGAATTTCGAGGTGGCTCTGTTTCAAAATCCTTGTGCTCTTCGAATAAATCTTCTTCATCTTCTTCTCCCAAATTTTCTTCAGGTTCTTCTTCCAAATTATCTTGAGATTCTTCCACCAAATTATTTTGAGATTCTCCCGCCAAATTATTTTGTGTTTCATCCACCAAATTAGCTTGAGATTCATCCACCAAATTATCTTGAGATTCATTCACCAAATTATCTTGAGACTTTTCTGGTAGATTATCGCGAGATCCTTCTATCTGACTGACCTCTACATTTGCCTGATCTGGATTTTCCTGTGCCATTTTTGCTTCGCAGCGTTGCTGATGACGTTTCAGACCTTTTTTCCATCGGTAAGCCCGATTGCAATAAGTGCACTCAAACTGAGCTCGATCATCACTTTCTTCGAAATTGTCGACAAAAGCTCCAATAGCAGGATCGAACGTTTTACCACAGTGGAAGCGATGACGTCTCAAACTTTTCAGAGAATTGTACACCTTTCCACAACGATTGCATTCAAAACGTCGATCTTGGAAATATTCACTAGGATGAAAATCTCTCAGTGGTTCCAGCGTCTCGGGATTGCAATTCCAGCCGGGGAACATCTGATACTCTTGCAATTCTGCCAACAAACAAACAAACAATTATATTAATATCTACTCAAAAAAGTAATTTATGAATCAAACATTCATGCGAGAAAAAGAAATCTCATCTTTCCCATAAGCAGTAAAAACAAAGACAAAAAACAACACACTTTCTAAATATTTTCATCAGCACACGTTTACCTAATTCCATACCTAAAAATAACCCCAAGTTCAAATTATATACAAAGTGTACATACTATATTTTTTGAAACAGTTGCATGCGAAGTTCGATTTCTCGTGCCCGATTCACACGCTAAGCGGGAGAAGTTCTTCACGCACGCTCGAAGCGAGCGCGAAGTACATCGGCCAGTTCTTCACACACGCCTGATAGCCAACCCAAAAAAGCACTCATATTCAACCACAGCTGATGACATTCGTACATGTCCGCATGCATGTTCTTATGGATCACGATAGATGGCTCAACTATTGAATTTACAAATGTTAGATTATAATTTAGATATTCACTTATAAAATATTTTCAGATTGTTAAATTTTACCACATACTTGCAACAAATAAATAGTGAATAGTAAAGTTGGAATTAGTTCGAAAAATGAAACGAGTGATAATGATTATGAAAACAATCGAACTTCTCACGCCCAGTTTAAAAAAATAATATGTGGGACGCATGCGCGTAGGTGAACCTCGACTTATCACACAATATACTATTTTTACTCTAAAGTAAAGGTTAGATTTAAAAATCAAGATTATTTTTCAAAATATTATTAACTTTATTATAATCATACAAAAGGTTTCTTTCGCCCACGTGAAAAAACGATGTCACAATTGTGTTTTCTTTTATGATGACGACTGAGATGATCGCCACGGAAGAATTCCGCATTACAAAATTTGCATAGATATTTTCTGGAGCCTTGGTTTCCACACTTCCACTGATGTCGCGTTAAGCTCTTCAGCCATTTATATTCCCTACCGCAAAAAGCACAACTAAAACTGCCTTGAGGTGCAGCTTCTTCATTTTCTTCACTCATTGTACCACGGCCAAGTTCTTCTCGAAAGTGTTCCATTTCGTTCAGTTCGTTCCAACTCGCAGTAAAATAGCCTGTTCACATAAAAAAAAATGGTTGAATACAACTCTTATTATAACAAATTATCAAATAAAGTCATTCAGGAGAATACGTTTTTGTTATGTGGAAGACAACGGAAGCATAACTAAAACAAACAATTATTTAGAAACAAAAACTTATTGTACTTCAGAGTTGTATTTATTTCATAAAAGCAACCTACAGATTTATAATCACTTCATGGACGGAGTAGTATTTTTTTTGCAACTTCATTTTTCACACAGTTTTTATAAAGGAACAGACAAAAGCAGCTACTTGATTAAAATTATGGAATGTTACTTAAATGGAATGAACTTAAAAGATTAAGAAAACACTGCCAAATATTTTTTATGATTATCTTCTTTTTTCATATTCATACGAGTTGTGCACGGTTTCTTGATGGTACTTTAAAGAATCAACCCTGTAGTATCTTTTTTCGCACATTCGACATTGGTATTGAGCTTCCTTATTTCCACACTTCATTTGATGACGTTTCAGGCTGTACAACCAAGTGTAAACTTTTCCACATAACAAACATGTGAAGAGGTTTTGATCAAAATTGCATGCACTTGAGGAACTTTGATTTTCAAAACTGTGACTTTCCACAAATTCTTCAGGCCATGTTCCTTCTTCTCGATATCCTGTATACAGAAATAATTTCCAATTAATATGATAATTTTGTGAAAATGATTAATACTTGAGTAACTTCCCACTACCAACTGGCAGTCCAGTTTGTAAAATATATTAGTGTTTGTTGTTGTTGTACGGAATGTTCAGTTTTTCCATACCCTGATGCAAGAATACTAGTGTTAATACAGTAAAATAAATATAAATTATAAATGAAGTAAAATAAATACTAATGAAACAAAATTATAAGTTTTTATTGTATAATTTCTGGTACTACAAATGTTTTATATCACTATCTGAATTTCAAAATTACAACATAGGATATATGATTTTTAGGAAAATGAAAATTACCTTAAAAGATCTGAAATTTGTACATAAAATAGATAGGAAATAGAATATAGAATAGATAGGAAAAGACTGCATAGTCATTTGGATTATCTCTGGTTGGCGGTTGCTCATATTTTGTTGCCAAAGGTTTTTTTATGACATTTCTGACCTATATTTTCAGAAGTAATATCTGTGAACAAAATATATAAATACATGTTAATAAAAATTGATGAAAACTGAAGTCATACAAAAAATAATACAAATAATATTACCGTACACATATTTTCATATAATATGTATGATAAAGCAATGATAAAATTCCAAAAAAAGTCCTCAAAAATATCTTTAATACTCACTTACATTTTACACTCAATTATTCAGGAGACCGAAAAATAATTTAAGTACTCTAAGTATATCCAGTTGTGTTTTTCATTTTATAATCAAATGAGATTATTATTGCGAAAGGACTATTACTCAGAGAACAAAATCAATTTTATGTAGAAAATCAGAATCTCTTGCCTTTATTAATGCCAACGCATATTACACAAAATTATTATATTCTAGAACGAAGAATAACATTCATGCAAAATATAAATACAGTAATACTGAAATAACGTTATTTTGAGTCTGAAAACTTTTGATTAACAAACATAGATTTTTCGAATAATCTCAAAATGCTTTAAAAATCAAAAGCAATACATAATTTATAGAAATATCTCTTTGAACTTCAAAAACTAGATGAACAGAGAAATAACTTATTTATTATTAACTATATTTTAGGCAAGCATTTCATCAATAATTTTTTTCAGATAATTATAATTTATATAATGTAATAAGTATATTTCGATTTCTATTATATATAACTTTGAAATAATTAATTGTCTTTTTTCCTCAAAATGTGGTTAAGTTTACGCTGGCATCCCACAATGTGGGAATTCAGGACAAATTTGTGCCTAAATCGCCTGTTACAAAGTGGGCAAATTTCTGCAGGAACAACATTACATTCTAAACGGATATGCCTACTCAATGAAGTAGTTGCCTTGTAAGCTTTTCCACACTGACTACAAACATATTTTTTTTCAGCATCTGTTTGAAATGGATTTTGAGGTGGTACGTTGTAGTGAGAATGTGATCGAAATCCATCCGAGCTGTTCCAGGACAGGTCTCCCTCTCCTGTAGAATCCCTTACCTCTTGTGATAATAATATACTTGCCAAAAGTCCTGAAATTGAAAAAAAATACTATATTAAAACAAGAGACAATCCATAAAATAGTACCACTGAACTCAATAATTTATTTGGATATATTAACATTTTATTTATTAACCATGAAAAACAAGTCGGGATTGAGCAATGAGTAGATAGAACTTTATTAACCAAGCCAAAGAGAACAAGAAATTGTTGACATAATCTATAGAAAGTTTGAAGCCACTCTAGATCAGAAAGAACTTCTTGAGTTTCAGAAAGAAAATATTTAAAAAATGACAGTACCCCTTTCTCCTCCCACACAACCCCTTTATTACCACATCCCACCCTTTCCCCTCACCATTTTACCTTTTTTCAAACCACATAGAGAATAGAAAAAAAACATAACACACAAAACCATATAGAGAACAAGAAATTGTTGACATAATCTATAGAAAGTTTGAAGAAGATAGAGAACTGAGAGAACTTCTTGAGTTTTAGAAAGAAAATATTAAAAAATGACACTACCCCTTTCTCCTTCCAAACAAACCCTTCATTACCACATACCACCCTTTCCCCTCACCATATAACCTGTTTTTCAAACCACAATTTACCCTAACCCTACAACCCCAGTTCCCCTTCTACCCCTTTCGAATCTCCACCCTTCCCTCTCTCTTTACAATCTACCAAATACCCCTCCCCCTTCCTCTCCTGCTTCCCCTCAGCCCTTTCAATTTTCTTTGCACCACCCCATTTCGCCTACAACCCCTTTTAGTTCTCCAACCATTAACCCTTTACACACTCCTCCTAATTCCTAATTTCCTAAATTCATAATCTGACTCACCAACAACCCATAACAACGGTCGGAAGGGAGTTTTTACCCAGTACATACATTTTTTTGGGTTCTAAGTGTTTCTCCTCGAATTCTGCAAGACTAATAAATATTCATAAAAATTTTTAGCCCAATACCTAAATTACTTTAGATGTTATAAGCCTATTTAATCGCCATCTACCAGCGTTTTCTACCCCCACTGCCCAATGTCCCCTCACGCAGTTCAGGATCCCCAGAATGGTGCCGTCGACCCTTGCTAAATAATGAATAAATTACTAAACATAAAATTTGTTTAATTTTGCAATTAGTAATTTAGAAATATTAGGTTTCAAATTTACACTTTTGGCGATTCCAACTATAAGTTACTTGGCTTAATAAGTTAAAAATTAGAATAAGTGCACTCCTTGAGAAATGAGAAGCATTCATCTGTTATTAATAACAAAAATTTATATTTTTAATTTTTTCTGCTTAGAAAATAATTGAAATTATAAATCCTTCTCAATTAATAAGATTTCAAATAGAAAAGATTCGAGTTTGAAAACGAAAATTCAAATTTTTCGTCTTTGGAATAAGTTGAATTTACATACAAAAAAAACTAGGACCTAAAAAGTATTCCAAATTAAAAAAAGACAACAAAAAAATGGAATTTTTCTTGACTGGAAATGTCAGCGTAAGGTTTAGAATTTTTTTAATTGCCTTTCAAGAAACTCTGGTATAAAAAATTTAGTTAAATGTTTTGTGCAAAATTTAAGCAAATGACAACAAAATACCAAAATTGGACTTCTATAAATGTGGCTTAGATTTTACATAATAAAATCTTTTCGACATTCAAAATACCACTATTTTCTTAAAAATGCTTCTAATTTTCAACTTATAATTCTAAATTGCTAATTATAAAATAAAAAATTTCGGCTGCAATAATCTGGCAGTTCCACAAGTTTCGAGCAAGCAGGAAGATCGCGATCGGGGCTACAGAATCCTAATAAAAATTAAGCTTTAGAACGTGCGTTGCGTAGAAAAATAAAGAAGATTAATATATTGGATTACCTGTATTTTTCAAATATACATTCTATATTACAGAGTTTGTCACACATTTATATTACGGGAATCTCTTAGGAAACTATATTCTGAACATACATTTAAACAAAAAGGCACTTGAACGATACAGTTGAAAGTATAATTTTATTTAAATATGTGAATTTTCAGAAAAACGTTGATCTAGATAATTATTTGGAATATGGTCGAAAACCATGAACATGATCCATGTGCCTTTTCATGTGATATTTTCTTTTAAATACTTTTCTGCAAACTGCACATGGAAAAGCAGGCTCCTCGAATGGCTGATGGAAATTCCTGCTTGTAATGTCTGAAAATTCCGGATAGGCCACTGATACGAAATCGAAACTAGGATCCATGTTGTATTCTGAAAAAGAAAAGTATTCTTTTAAGATTTAGGATTTTTTTCTAATTAGTTGACATGCAGAGTGGATAAAATCAACCACTATTGAAATATTGCATTCTTTTTCAGTTAAATCAAAAACATTAATAATTTATTCACAGTGAAAATAAATAATACAGCATATGTATAATTGATGAAATTTAAGGTAGGGTTGTTTAATTACAACGTTTATTAATACATTCTTTGATGCAAAGCAGGATTATAATTATAATCATCATTATAATTATAATTCTATTTGAAATAAAGAAAAATATATCGAAAATATAATGCTTAATGAAACTAAGATACGTGTAAATATCACACTGTTGTGTTCTAGAGGTAATTTTATAATTTTTATTGCAATCTAAATGTTATTTTCTGAATTTGCTGCCTTTAATATTCGTAGATTGAGTATTTCAGTTAAAATTGATAGAATGTTTCAATTTTGTATGAGACTGCCATCGATGTTTGTGCTTGAATTTTCTTCCACAGATAGAACATTCCCATGCAGGCGGTTTGCCGCATTCAATTCTAATATGTTTATATAATGACTCTCTCCATTGGTACTGCTTTCCACATTGCGAACAAATCCAAGGGTTGATACCAACAGCTAAAAACAAAAGTTTCAACATTAATAAAACTTACTAAAACTTAATGTAAACTACTTACATTGAAATTAATCAATCCAAATAAAAGAAAATTTCCCTTAAATTTTCATCCTTTTACTCCTTACTCCTTTCACCAATTGAAAACACCAAATTTTTAAAAAAGAGGATGTTAAAAGTAGGTGTTAGTATTTTGTTTTTAAATAAGCACAATACTAAACATGGGTCCATGGAAAGTAAGTTAACTTTTTTATCGATATATATTTTTAATAAAACCAATTTTAAATACATGTGGCATTTACATGGAGATTTTTAGTTTATGCGAAATAAATCGAGTGAACAATTTTGCTGTGAGTGTCAAAATGGTGCTTGTGTTTGAATTTCTTCCCGCAAAGACGACAAAAAAATTTTGGCTCTTGCATACATTCATGTCTCAAATGTCTCGTTAATGATTCTTTCCAACGATATTGTCTACCACACTGGATGCAGTTCCAAGTCTTTGAATTTGGTGCTAAAAAACAAAAACATTAGAAACATTGCGTTAAATTATTAAGAACTAAAATATCTATTTTCTGTTAATATATTTCAAATACAATCTAATAGTGCACGCAGATTAGAGAAATATGATTAGTCAATTAAAATCTTAATAATTTTTGTTTAATTAGCTTGGAAAGATGAAAATGTTAATTTCTTTCTAATACTTTAGTAACCTTAGAGTAACTAGAGAAGATCATACTTATAAAAACCATTTATTTATTACTTAAAACAATTATTATTATAATTATCTATCACAAATTATAAAACCTAAAGATTTCTATGCCTTACAATTATAAATAAATATTAAACAATATCTTAATGTTCTTACAATAATTATTTACATAAGTTTTTATCGATATTATTTCTTGAATGTACAATGCCTAAGCCTAAAATGGGATTCCATGTGATGTTTGTGCTTGAATTTTTTCTCGCACGCTGGACATGGAAAGGATGGTTCACGCATACACTCCAGTCTTAAATGCCTTGTTAAAGAATCTCTCTTCTTATATTGATGACCACACTGGTAACAGACCCATTCTTTCAGTAAAAATGCTAAAAATGAGAGAAAAAATTGTAAAAAGTATAATCCGCAAATTATCACATATTCAATATTTTTCACACCTAAATTTTCGATTTACTGTTCCTACAGATACCAATGACTTGCAAAAGGTGCAGTAAAGAACTAAGATAAGAAAAGTAATTAAAAAATTGGTTGAAGAAATATTAAGCTGCTAACTAAATTAATTGTTTGAACCATAACCAAATTAAAATCATCTAAATAAAAAATAGCGCTTTAAAAAACATATTTTCCGTATATTTATATAACTTTCTACACTTTAATACAAGTCTGAGCAATACTGTGTCAATACACTCTCTCCTGTATTTAATTTAATTTTTGACACGAGATTTATCTTCCAGAAATCACATCTTGTAGACAGTCTATGAATGTTTTGTAGATTTTCCTCCACATTTGCGTGTTATTTAAAGATTTTACCATTGTTGAAAAAAACAACAAAAATAAGATTAAGAAACGATTTTTTTTATCTTAAATATTTTTCTTTATTCCAGAAAAGCGTTTTCTGAATTCAACTTAAATCAACTTTATGCATGCACTTTGCATGAGACTGCCATCGATGTTTGTGCTTGAATTTTCGGCCACAAATTGGACAGCAATATTTTGGTTCGCGGAAACATTCCACGCGAATATGATTTTGAAGAGATCCTCGCCATTGGTATCGTTTTCCACATTGGGAGCAGATCCACAGCTTATCCATGGGATCTGAAAAAGAAAAATGTTTATCAGTAAAAAAACATTGATCAACAATTTGCTTATTTTAATTACTAAATTTTATATGTTTTGACCAATTTAATTCAAATTTTTACCATTAAAGAGTGTTAATATTGCATGAATTTGTTAATATTGAACAGACCTTTGCAGTTTTACACCAATCCTTTTTGATTAATACCTTACGTTATAATTTTAATTTTTACATTAATTTCAAGTACTTAATAAAACAGTTTTTTATTCATCCACTCACAATCTACACAATAAATGTAATTATTATTGTAAATCTGAACTGTACAATAAAAGTAATAAATCAAAGCAGAAAATCGAGTTAAATAATAACATTTTTTATATGGCCTAAATGAAATCATTGTTATTTTGAAACATAAACTCATAAATATTACTAAAAATGTAACCTAGAATTAAGCTTAAAAATGGTACTCGAAATAATTAGAGACATTACGTTAAAAGTTTTATTTTCAGCATGATGATTGCATTTCATATTTATGAATAGATAGCTGATGTTTAGTCAAATGATGCTTATGTTTAAATCTTCTTCCGCAAAAAGTACAACAGAATCTTGGAAGGATACCACACTCCATTCTTTTATGTAAGCTAAGCGACTCCCTCCACTTGTAGTTTTTTCCACACCCATCACAAACAAAAGGTTGTCTAGTGGCTCCACCTAGGAAATAATAATAAAGTTTTAATTTCGAAAGAGGATAGTACAAAATGTTTAAAAAGCTTCAAACATGACAAAGAATAAAACTACACTGATTAATATAATTTTCAAGCAAGAAAAAGAGGCTCAATTTCTAGAAACTGACTACAGCGTCATAAATACAAACTACACAGGATTAAAAAATTCGAAAATTCTACAAAAAGGTTGGAATTTTGTAACTACTATCAGGAGTAGAGGGTAAAATACGAATAAAATTGGAAGTTTTTAAAATTTCAATACAAATTTATTTGAACAGAGGGCATACAAAAATGAAGAATTACTTTACTTTATTATTATTAGGATGGATTAAATCAACAGAATATTTGTATTCTTTTGAATATATAATAAATATAAAAATAATAGGCTTATATTTAATTGCTAATTTTCTTATTTTTCCAGCAAATTTCAAGTTATTCATTTAGAAAATATATAAACTCTCAA
>CAKNWU010163777.1:0-14637 GCA_932072015.1 Andricus quercustozae | reverse complement strand
AGTTGAATTTTCAACCAAGAAGTTTTGAACGTTGCTTTTTTTGGCAACGTTCAAAACAAAATACATGAATTTTCAACCCGAATATTGATTTTCAACCAAAAATGTCAATTTTCTACTCATTAGTTAAATATTTAAATAAATAGTTTAATTTTTAACCAAATAGTTCAATTTTCTACCAAATTGTGGTTTTTTCAAGACAAAAAGACGAATTTTCTACAAAATAGTTGAATTTTAAACCCGAAAATATTAATTTTGAACAAGAAAGTTCATTTACAACCTAATAGTTGAATTTTCGACTAAACTTATGAATCTTCGACCAAAGAAGATTTTATTTTAAATCGAAAATATTTGAATTTAACCAAAAGACTCATTTTCAACAAAATAGTTACATTTTCAACCAGGAAAATGAATTTTTAGCAAAATTTGTGTAACTTTCAACCAAGCAGTTAAATATTCCAGCACAAAAGATTACTTTTTAACAAAATAGTTGCATTTCCAACAATATATTTAAATTTTTGACAAAATAGTAGAACTTGTAACCAAACTTATTGGGTTCTATTAATTCAGTTCGTTTTCAAGCGAACAAACGAGAGAAGGGTAAATTTCTTGCAAACAGGGGAAAAAGAAGAATTTTTTAAAAAAGGGAAAAAGAGGGAAATAAAATAAAGAGTGTGAAGTCTCAAATATGAAAGTGACATTCAAAACTATTAAGTTATGATTGAGTTGTAACATTGCAGGGCCATCTTTCGTACAATTCGCAAATATTGTTAAAATTTATCAGCAGGAAACATATTAAACGCTGTTTGAGTTCGTAACGTTACTTTCACTGACTCCCTCCTCCCCGTTACCAACGGTAGTTTTTGGTACAACCTCCTCCACCCCTCAAATTGGTAACGCAGTTTATGGATGACCTTGATCTGTACAGGATATCCGTATAGGATATCTTGAGACATAAATTGGATATCCCGCAATGTTTCGATGCTGTGTTGGACAGGTGGCTCACCATGTCTACTTCAAGTAGATAAAGTCGGTTATGCTCAGCCCTTAAGAACCATATATGAGTTTCCCCGAGCTATTCTCCACATTATTAAATATTTTTCGCGGAAAATTTGGAAAATGATAAACAACATGAAAAGGTTATCTGCGCACTGTTGTTTTTTTATCAAATTAAAAAAAGCATGAGATCGGTAAAACAGTAATTAACTTTTTTTTAAATGCTATCCAGACATCCATTTTCATATGTTCTTTACCGTTTTCGAAAGTTAAAGCAAAAATATCGAGAAATCTCCTGACAAATTTATATAGCTCATAATAGTTTTTGCAAATTATTGCCAAACTTCATTGTACCGACTAACGTTTTAATTCGACCACGTATTTATAAGAATTGAGGATAATCGATATGGATCATTTTGAACTAGATTTGACTCAAAATGGACCTGTTTTTTGTGGGCTGTAATTGTTGACTGATGATTTGATCATCACTATGGTAATAACAGACATCTCTGAGGGGATGAAATGGTAGTTGGAAAGTGGCAGGAGGTTCGGATACTTTCTTCCTGTCTTTTCTCCGGTCCCAAGGGGTGAAAGCCCGCAGCGTCGATCGTGCAATAATACTAAAAAGATAAAACCTTCGGGTCCACCCTTCGACCACTATAGCGGGCTATTGCTCGAAGGCTACGTAGCTATAAGCTGGCAACGTTAGGTAGATGGACCGAAGCTCAGGGCCGTCTAAATTTCTTCAAATCAAAATGTTGTCTTCAATTAGGTCTTGAATATGAAGGTAGAGCCTCAACAGAAATAACATTCGTTCAATATAAGTTTTGTGTCCACGGAGTTCTATTGAGTTCTTCTCTTTTTTAAACTGTTTTGATATTCCTCAAACGTGCTACAAATCGCTAAACTGTAAAAAAAATTAATTGAAAATGGAATTTGTAAAAGAAATGTAAAAAAAATCGAGGTTATTTACTTTGTATCAACCTCAACTTCGAAAATGTAGGTTTCTAAATCTAACTTAGAACTTTTGAACAGGTGCAAAAAAAAAGAAAATTGAATTTATCAGAATGGAGAGCAGAAATAAATGAAATGACTATTGAGAGTCGGAAAAGCTTACGTAAATTGGTAAATAAAAATAAATCATATGTGCCAGTAGTAAAACGTCGAGATTCGTTAGTATGAAACATAATATTTTTAAAAGGAACAATAATTATTTTCAAAACATACAAATATATTTTAGAAAAATGTAAAGGATAATATTCACTGAGAATTTGGCTCTCTGGTCATCAAATTTACTTTTCCAGTGCTTCGCAAGCGTAAGTGATACAACATTTTTATTATTTAATAATATATGTTATGTAAAAACAATAATTAAAAAATATTGTAACTAATTATAAGAAAGTGCTCTGAATATAATATATACTCTAAAAAGCAGAAGTAATGATTTTTATTAAGTTCATATAAATTAGTATCCAAGGATCCATATGATTTTGAGACGTTCCTGGTTTCGATCACATGGATTCGAACTCACACGAAAAAAGCAATTCTGGACAGTGTGTGCTGCGCTAATAATGGGCGGGCGGGCGGGCAAGTAAGCCAGTTGACCGTGACTAGATAAAAAATACTGCCCGACAGTCCTCCCCGCCCTTCTTCACCCTCTATCATCTGCTCAGTAACAAACTATCGGCAACCCCTGCGGTGTTGTCATGCTAATCGCATACGAGTCCACGCACGCTTACGCACTGCGTGCCGACATTTCTGGAGAAAAAGAAAGGAAAAGAATAAAAAACTGGGGTCGTAAAAAAAGAGTAAAAACCCCTTCTGTGTTTGTTAGAAACTTTGCTAAAAATCAAAGTTTATTTCTTTGAAATGAATATCAGAAAAGTTTCTTTTTTTATCATCAACTAATGGGGCTTTATATTTACATTACATATGTACAACTAGTACATATAACAAGTAAGAAATATCAGAATTTGCAAGTGGTCTTCTAATTTTATAAATTAAATTCGATAAAATTATATTATAGTGATACATGAGAAAAATGTAAGGTCTAAAAGATTTTTGAAGATTTTGAAAATACGAGAGTTTCGCAATGTTTACTTCTGTGGTTGGATTTCATTTGAAGTATAGATATCGATGGGTCCTTAAAGTAGCTACGCAACTCGCGGTGGCAGATCGAATTTTTATCAAAAATAACTGGCAAACGAACTTCTCCTTTTCTTTCAGGGCTTAAAAAATGTGCCAGAGCTCAATCCAATCTGATAATTTTTTCAAAAATTATTGTGCCTGCAGACAGACTACAGACAGACTACAGGCAGACAGGCACCTTGTTAAAAATCGTTTTTTCTAGCACAGAGGGTCTCAAAACGCGGAGATTTGATGAAAACCGACTAAGTCAAATTTTACATAAAACCAATACCTTCTCATTAGAATGAGAATGTGAAAAGACTTCAACATTTAGAACATTCAATAAATTTACAAATTAACACACAGGACAACAAAAAACCTATTGATAATTCCAAAGTTGTAGTTCTACCATATGAGAAAGACCTTTACCTGTCAATGATAAGAATATATAAAAAAAATTGAACATCTCTCTTGTCTTTACAATTAAAAATAAACTTTCTGATATCCTTTTACCACCTATTAAAGATTAAATACCTAAATTCGAACAAACTAACCTGATTTATAGAATTTACTGTAAAGATTGTCACTTGATCTGCATTGGACAAACAAACGTCCTCTTAAGACTAGAATCTCAGAACACCGAGCAACACAGAATAACAAAAAAAATAGCACAGGTTTATGTAAATACTTTACTAACTTCGATCACAAATTTGAGTTTAGTTCTAAAAATGTAAAAATTCTAGGCATGGAGAACAATTACCACTATAGAAATATTTTAGAAATGATTAATATTGTAAAAAGTAAAGGCACTGTTAATTTTAGATCCGAGACTGACAACCTCAGTATAATATATCATGACATTATTGAAACTTTCCAGAAACTTAAGTAAACTATGAAACTTACCAATCTCTTCAGTCCCTAACCTCAATTTTTGTATAAAATGTATCTCTGTAAAAAATGTATGCTCTGTTTAACAACATTTTTTATCATCACTATCTCTCTACCTATAATTTTAACAATAAAAAACGTTGATTTTTTAAAGGAGAACAAAAACATTTTTAAATGAATGTCTTGTAAGTATATTTATTTATATAATAACTAATTTGGATCTACAATTAATTATACATTTATTTTTCATACTTATATACGTACACACAGATTCGAAGAATTCTAACATCCGACAATAATTCTTTATCTCTTAAATGTTCAAAAGCGGCTTTTCAGTATTGTAAACGTCATTTCCAGTAAGCTTTTACTGATAAATTTACCTTTTTTAGAATTTTTTATCAGGAAAACAGTATCAATTTTATTGTTATTTACTTGCACATAATTGTTACAGTCCCCATGAGGCTATGATTTCATAGCGAAATGCATCGACGTTTCATAAACAAATAAAGACTACTTGATTTCATAACCTTCTAAATTCTAAGACTAAAGGCCAAAACCCCCCAAACAAAAATTTCAGGCTATTATTATTATGCGTGACTTTCTCGGTGAGGAAAGGAGTAATGTGAGGTAGGGGGGTTAGATATTTTAGATTGATCTAGAATTCTCGTGTTATTTATTTAAATGACACGTTCGTTTCGCAACACTGCTCTGACCCAGGTTGCTGATCAATCTCACTAGCGATCACCCCAAGTGAAGAGCCTCACAAAATTTTTATGTGTAGTACCTCACTTAGGTTCAATAAAAACTATCGAAGCTTTATTCATAAGTAAAAAAATGTTTAGACAGAAACTTGAAAATCGCCGATAAGCTTTTTGTAAACGTATTTTTGTACTTGATACCTACATTTTCATAGTCCTTAATGGATCAGAGTTGTTATAATTGATAATGTAATCAGCTTTAATTCATTCTTATTTTAAACTCTAAATGAATTCGAGTTCGAGGATTCTGACGTCACATTCAACATTACTTGTAAACAAGGTTTTGCCAATTAAAAAAAACTCCTATACAAAGACAAAAGGACAGTTCTTGGAACAAATTATACTTTCAAGAAGAAAAGAGTGTTGCTTATAAAATTAATTAAAAAGATTTAATAATAATAATTTATTCGACAAATTTTAATAATTGTCTAGCGATTGCAAATAGCTTCGTAACAAATCTGTTTAATTATACTAGTTTAATATATTTGTATTTTAAACTCTAAATAAATTATAAAACGAAATAAAGACTAATTCTGTGCTTAAATTTAAGGTTGTACTAAATACCTAAAATGCTCTAGGAATTTAGAGAAATTACCTTAATGTATTCTAAGTTCCTGAATAAACCAGGGATTTAGAGAAAACGTAATACCTGAATGGAAGATTTTCCTATTCTCCTGCGTTGAGTTAATTCCATAAGTTTTTAGCCAATGCCCTAATTTTTTTATTTAACCACGACATATACATTTGTCACATACACAACTTCCCACAAATACAGTAGATAGATCGAAAATATAAAAAGCGATCCCCTATTCTTAGAATTTTGCTTCTCGTCAAAGTAAATTTTATACATAAACTTTATATCACTTTATATTACTTTATAACTTTACATAACTTTATATGCCCAAGATGAGCCTTGCCTATGCCCTTCATATTTTTTTATGAATACATTATATATGCATTGATTACGTAGAGATAAATGCACAGTACCCTTTTAGTTAGTGACAGACTAATTGTTTCTGAAATGCAAGTAAATTAACAAAATCACAATTATTTGAGCTCTGTCGATAAATATAATTCTTACCAATTTTAAAAGTTTCATCTCAGTTGCGTTCTAATAAAATAATTTCGTTACTTTTAAAGAAAATGAATGATTTTCTCTACTTTTGTTTTTGGCATGCTATAAATAAACGAAATGAAACTTTACTGTATGTGACTGTATGTTACGTAACAAAATAAAACATAATATTTTATTTCATTCCCTTAGAATCCCTGCATTTGGTTGGTGTATGTTCTTATGATTAAACGCTCAGACCACTTAATTTCTAAATTATATAACTGCATACAATATAAACATCCAATATAAATAATACGCTAGTATGATAATTTGAAGAAAGCAAATATTAGTTCATAGACATATTCGTTGTCGAAATGCAGTAATGTACCTATTCATATCAAATATCAAAAGTTGTTCACTGGTATTTTTTAGAATAATTATAATTTTTTGATTTACATGATTAAAATGATCAGACGAAAACAATCATTTGAATTGGAATGACGTGGAATAAGAGTTGACAGGAGTTCTCAAATAGTAAAGTATTAAATAGACTATTAAACAGACAGTCGAGCTTGGATGTAGAAAGTCGATATCATCGAGTATTTCATACCTATCGTCGTCTTCATAACCTTTACAGTGATAAAGAATAGTTTTTAATTTATCATTTAGTTGTCTCATTGCAGTTCAACAGCTTAAATGTATTCAATTTGTGAAAGGGCTGACAAAGAAGGTGTCATTCATTCTGGAAAATAAAAAAGAATTTTTCTTTTACATTCTGACACAATACAATGAGATGTTAGCAAAATAAAAGCACACATTTCTTTAGGGTATTTTCCTGAATGGTTTACTAAACTATAACTATATTATATTTTCTTTTAAGCAATGCATATATATTTGAAAATGTACTTATTTGAATATGCACTAATTTGAAATTCATTAACTTATACATTTATTTGAATGAAAATGCCTATATATAAATAATTGGAAAAAGAAGCATGTAGGGTATAAATCTTCTGCATTTATATTTTTTTATTCCTTAGACTTATACAATTTTTTAAAGAGGCTTTTTATCAGAAGAAAGTACACTTATACCAGAAAGACCATTACCATGGGATTTTGAAATGTTTTTTTAAGAACAGGGGCAGGGGTCTATTAGACCTGAATTGTCTCTTATGGTGTAGTGTATAAAAAATTCTTCAAAAAGGAAGACTTTTCTAACCTACATAAATATTAATTCATCATAATTATCACTTTATCAGGGAAAAAATTTCGAATTAAGTGTAGATCCCTTTATATATGAAAATAAATATAACTTACAACATTTAATGTTGTATACCGTCATTATCTAAAACGTAATAGTACTAGATAGTGTAATAATGAATACTAGGAAGAAGACAATAACAGATATTACAGATGCCATCTTGAAAGTTGAATGGTCTAGAGATGTCTTTCTCACAGCTTTATATATACGCAATATTCCACCTACTGTTTATAAAGGTAAACATTTTTATAATTTATGCAATTCTGCTATTGGAAATTCTAGAAGATTCCACAATACAGGTTGCAATAAAATATTATTTATTCCCAGTACTACATAATGAGAGCCATCGTTAAATGTCACCAAATTTGCTTCATGGCATGGGCATTAACAAAAGATTTGTTCGACATTAATTTCGTCATTTGATTTACAAACTCATGTACATAAATTTTATTGCGTTTTATATTTTTTGTTACTGTATAGGTAGAGCAGAGTATCAATGGGGCGGGTAATTTTCAAAAGGCACCTAATTTCTACATTATTTTGCACATTATGAACAACGCAATAAGCAAGACCAATCAATTTATGTAAAAATATTATATAATAATGAATTTAGTATTAAGTTTACACTTTACATTTCCTTGGCTCTCCAAGTATTTTTGCCTATAAGAAATGAGACGCGGTTTCTGAAATGGGCCCTTATTTTACATAGCAATTGCAATCTAACTGTTATTATTATTGTTAAATACTTTTAACATGGAAATATTCCTGGAACCACTGTTTCCTATACCGTAGTATTAAAACAATTCCGCTTATGAAAAAATTATTTATAATCATTTTTGCCGCATCTGAAATTGCCGAGTGCCATAAGCGCACGTTTTATATATAGATTTTCTTCAAACATAAAGTTTACTCACTTGTCACTTCGGGACATAAGTATAATTTCACGAGATAGAACATATTAAATCATTATTCCCCGTCGAAACCCAAAAATCGACACTTTTGACCTTTGTTCACAAAAACGCAAATCTTTCCCACTACGTTCGACAAAGTGGGCCCTTTCCTTGCGGAACGTCACATTTATTTACGCCATTTTAAATATACTGTCTCATATCTAATTTTTCTGAAAAAAATTTAGTGAAATCTATATGTATTGAAAACAGACACAAAAAATTATATTCTAGACCGAATATTTTTTGAATCGGACTAGCGACACATGCCCAAGTTGCAGAAGCGGTCGCTGACGAAATATCCTGAATGTAGCGGTGCGGTGATCGGACACCATTTTTGGAAGGCCATATATGCAAAAGTATTACATTATGCAAATTGTCAAAAGTAGATTACAAAATAATTGCCAATTCCTTTCATATGACTAAACTATTATAACATTATAGCAATTTGGTTAAGAGAAAATAAATATTAGTCCGTTGACTGATACGTGTCCAGAAACCCATGCACTTACTCTGTGTTGCGTTTGAAGATGCATATTTTACCAATTTAATAAAAGAAATTTGACAAAGTTATGAGTATTTTAATTTTCAAAATTCATGTCACGCAAAATTATTAAAAGTTCTCACAAATGTTTGTTAAATTGTGGTATATCGTGACATACAATAGATAGGTGTAGACTTTGCGACCGCTCTTTCTTATGATTGGGAGGCCTCACGGGTCAATCCAAATTGAATTGACAATGATATTATGACATCAATAATGTGCTACAGCGTCGAACGCTATAACAGAGCATTATTCGCTGCCCGCTAGTCTAGCAAATTATGCCGCATTTAAGTTTTCTAGTCCGGAAAATTTTAGCGTCAACAAACTTTCTTTTCCATGAAGATGGTTTTCAACTTTAGCTAAATAGTATAATATTTTTCTATTTTATCATGAAAAAAGAAGATTAATTTGTAAATACATACAAACTGTTACATAATAAAGAACACAAAACACCAAAAATACACTAAGGATTTCTCATCACTTTTCCCATAAATACTCTTCTGTGACTAGAAACTAATACGTATTTTTTAAAGGGTAACCTGGAAATGAGCTTCGAGATACTACCAATAACAGCTCTTCTGTAACCAGTCACTGATGCTTATTTTTTAAAGGGCGACCTGGAAGAGGGATTTGAGATATGACCAATCACTCTTCTGTGACCAATCACTACCACACATTTTTTCAAAGTTGACCTGAAAAGGGGGGTTCTAAATGTGACAGATCACATAATTCTTCCTTTTTTCATGATAAAATAGTGAAATAATCTAATACATATGTACCTAAAGTTGAAAAAAATCTTGGCGGAAACGAAAGTTCGCTGACGCCAAAATTGATACATTCATGTTTATTCAAGAAACTCGTTCATCTTTTCTGAAATATACGATGTTAATGCGTGAGTTTCAAAGGTTATTTCGTAGCTCACTTGCCAATTAAATTCGCGTTTTATATTATCTTTATCTCAACGTCATTTAAGTATTTATTCATAAAAAATCATTGTATCCAAAGGTGCTTGTTAAATTCAACAACATTGAGGCTATCATTCTAATTTCTTTTTGATTTATTATTTGGAAATAATCTAATTTAAACTCTTTTAATTTGAAATTGTTCAATTAAAACCGCTTTAGTTTCAATTTTTCATATGAGTAATTCTCCACATACAGCGCGCCTTAATGTATATAGGACCTGCAGTGCTTAAACTAAACGGTTTTTCTTTATAAAATTTCGTTCGCGCAGTCTAATACCACTGTAAAATGGTAGGTCACAAAAATAATATGCCTGGGCAAAATGCTCCTAACTACCTAAGTAAATGCGTGCCGCGAATTATTATCAGATATCGTACGTGATAAGCACTTTCATATTTCACGATAAAAATATTAAAGGATATTTTGTTACATGCATTTATTGATTCATTTTATTTTCAAGGCGTAAAAAGCAACTTAAGAGCATTTTTAGATACTGTCGCATTAGATGCCATAACCTTATTTTGACTTTAAAACCAAATTGAAATCATAGTACAGTAAAAACACGTAATTTAATACATGTATCATTAAATAATACCAAATTAAGAAAAGAAAATGTTTTCGAAACGGTGAAATGTTCCACTAATTGTAAGTACTTTAAATAAGATTTGATCCTGAGTATTGTAGGAACCGTATCTTTGGAGTCAATGAATTTAACTAGTATGGAAAGTAAAAAATCTATTAAACATTTTTGCCAAAAAAGTTATTCTTGTCAAAATTTAGTTGCCTGTCGATAATCACTTATTTGAGAATAATTTTTAGAGTCTTTAGCTTTTAATTCTGGAAATAAAAAATAAATCAAATTGTAGCAAATCAATTGGAATTTTGTTATGCATTCTAGGAAAAGTTATTGATTAGTTGTCATAAACGTACATTGCACTTTTTGAATAACTTTACTGCCCTTAATTTAAAAATAAAGTTGCGCGTTCATAAATCTTATAATTCAATTAAAATTAGGCACTGTTTAGTAATACGGAATCTCCATTAAGATTAACCGGTTAGCTTGTTTTTTTTTAAAATTTTTTCAAGTCCAAACTAATGTCCCAAGTGAGGGACCATTCACTGAAGTATCGGGAAATTAGCAAAAACATGAATGGCATAGGCAATGAAGGATATCTGTTAATTTTTTATATTGCCCATATTGCTCAAAGATCCCCATTCCTCAAGAGTTCGCTTTGGACTTCAGTCGCTTGAATATCGTATAAAATAATTGCAGAGGCTTACTTTATGAAGTTTTTTTTTACGAAAATCCGAATTTAGCCATGTCGTGAATTTCAGAGAGATTGCTGTGGCAGTTGAGGGTTTCCAAGATTTCTCGTGCAATTTCTAGTTGCTCGATACCAAAAAATCTCCAAAACAATCTTGCATTGGAAAAATTTGGTTGGTACAGAACTAGGTACTAAAAAAGTATCCTTTTGTTTTATTTTAAATTTCACAATTGCTCATAGGAATTATTTCCCGAAAATCCTACTGAATTAATTCTATGAACACATGTAAGAATTTTTGACAACAAATAAAATGGAAGTACTTTTGTCTTTAAAATTATTTTGGGACACGAATTTGGAATTTTACGAATTTCGAGAAAAATTAAATGGGAATTTCCTATTACTTTCGCCCAAACAAATTTTTTCCACGAAATAAGTCCTACGAGTCCTATGAGAAATTGTTGATGAAAAGAAATTTAACCAAGTGATTCCAATGGGTCATTTTTTGTATTCGAAAAAAACAAATGCTAGTGAAGGGTTTCCAGTTTTCTAAAACACATTGAATTAAAAACCAAATATTCCACAAAAAATGTGTGTGATATAAAAAACAAGGAATTGAAAAGGCGATTCACCAGGAGCAGAACTTATTCTCATCTTATCGTAAATGGTGGCACTTTGATAAACGGATACATAACGTATGAAGGAGAAAGTTGCTCGAGACAAAGAGAACGTCTTCTACGTTTTATGAGTGTCGATGATGTCACCGATTCGGACCATAAAATAGAATTTAGTACGGTTATGCCAATAAATCACCCTAGAATTAAAAAGAAACTCTAACATTTTGTTAGCAGCTATCCTATGAAATATTTTGAAACTGTTCTGCTATTTTTTTTTACTCTTATGACAACAAAAGAAATTTATGTATGCATACTTTAAACGATAATTTAAAATTGAGTTTTTCGTTTGTCAGGTGCTAAAAAACAAGGAAAAAGAATTCACAGCTGAGTGAATAGGGTTAAGTAGGTGCAGATTGAGTCGAGAGAGGAAGCCTCACAGTGTAGAATACGGGGCGCTCTACCAAACCCTCCCCTCATTTTCATCCCCTCCAGCAGAGAGAATCGAAGCCCCATCGCGTGATCGTAAACTATGGACAGTATTAGTTGCAGCCTAAGGCTACCAGCTTCTGTTATGCCAATAGTAAGTAGAAGGTGTTAGGGGCAAGCTATAGGGTCATGCTTAACAGCATCATACTTGACACGATTGGTCGTTGACATTTACACGCTTCTTGCCTTCTAGTCGATTGTAAACAAGTTAAATATATTTAACTCAGTTCGATATTAATCAGGGTTCCTTAGGCTAGACCCGCAATCCCTTAAGTACAACAATACTAGAGTTGTTAAATTCTCGAGAATCAGTGACATTTGACTGATTCTCAGTGAAATTTTACTGATTGAAATCATAAGAATAGAGTCTATGAGAATCAGTGAAAAAGCACAGAATCAATCAGAAGGACGTATATTCTCGTGACACAGATGCCGTTGCTGACTATAATGGTAACATCAATACATTTTTTTGAAGTAGAATCCCTCGCGGAAAAGACTCGAAATTATAACTGAAAATCATGTGAATCTCGGGATCGAGTCGGCGCACGGCAATCAAGTATACGTTGCGAAATTAATAAAAATTTGTCGCTCACTGAACTTTAAAGATTGTGACTGAATTTTTTCATAATACACTAACACAAACTTGATATAACCTAAAACTATTCACCAAATCAGCCAATAAAATAGTAAACATTTTACTACTTCTAACAATTAACTACAAGTTTGTATACACTTAAAGGAATTTCAAGGGATTTTACTGAATTTCAAAAAAAAAAAATCCACGGGATATCAAAGATTACAAGGTAAATCTCTGGCCTTGAAAAATTTGAAGGGATTTGAAAAGAAAAAAATTCCAACACGGAAGCTGCAATGTAAACAGACAAAAACTATCGGAAATTATTTTATGGAATATAAGTGCGTAGAATATAGAATTTAGGTACTAAGCATAATAAAAATATTAAACCTCACTTGGAGTTTGTACTACTTTGTTCAGTTCTTAACAAAACAATTTGAGAATATCGAAAAGAGAACGGCCTAGAGAGTAAAAAATTATTCAAATCAATGTATCTTTGAATAATTCGATATTCCCTTTCCCTCTCCATGGCACTAAACATTTTTGCATCATCAAAAGTTTAGATATTTAATCCGCTATTATAAAATTAGATGTTCTTTTATCAATTTTAATGATAATATAATCCAAAATGTTAAAAAGGTGTTTATAATTTTAAAGTTCTACGCCGAATACTATTTTAGTGAAGAAGGCAAATACTCCTCATTCAGGTGACGTTCACTTCTTTTGTTGGTGATTTATCTTCTTTTTTTTTTTTAATTATCATTTCATTTTGATCCAATGACATTTTTTATTATAACAAAAGTAGGTGTTTTCGGGTTTTCAATCGTGTACAAAAAACTACGAAATTTGCCGACATTCCGTGAACATTGCAGTTCACTTCTTCTGGGCTGACCTGAAACTGAGGTTCCAGGTTATGTCCTTGTTATATATATTCTCTACGAAGCCTGTGATTGGCCAGAGCGCCCCATCATGAGGACTGGTCTAACCTCATTGGCCATTGAAGACTTTTTTTTAAACCGGGAGGACGGAAAGTCAAATCAGAATTGTATTATATCGATTGTCCCTATTGATGTTATTAGGGTGTTTTAAGATTTCGATTGCTTCTCTATGTTTACTTGGAAAAAGATTTTGTGTTTTTGAGATGACGGGTGTTTTTTCAAATAAAATGGTATGCCCTGTTTCGATATGATGCTCAGCTAGTGCTGATTGCTTGAGATGTTTTAGCCTGACTTTGCTCTCATGTTCCTTTATACGTTGGCTCACCGCCCTCCCAGTTTCTCCAATGTAGACTTTGCCACAAGAGCAAGGGATTTTATATACTCCCGGATTATTAAGAGGTGCCTTTTTGTCTTTAGGATTGTTTAGAAGTGCTCCTATTTTCGCAGGTGGTTTAAATATGGTTTGGATGTTGTGTTTTTTGAGAATTCTTCCTATTTGTTCTGTGATACCTTGGATGTAGATTAAGATGGTGGTCATTTTTTCTCTCTTTCTTTAGTAGATTGTGTTGACTTGTTTTTTGAGTGTATTTTCTTATTGCTTTGTCAATTGTTTTGTTTGTGTATTGGGATTTGTTTAACGTTTTGTAATTCCTTTTGTAAGTTATCTTTACCTGTTATGGAGACAGATATGTATACAAGGGCGTTGATAACCGATTGTTTTTGGGATGGGTTGGGGTGGGAGGAGACATGTAGGTATCTGTTTGTATGGGTGGATTTTCTGTAAACTTCATTTCCTAATGTGTTATCCGATTTTTTGTAAACTAGTACGTCCAAGAAAGGCAATTTTCCGTGTTGTTACATTTCCATGGTCAACTGGATATTAGGGTGTAATTGATTGATGAAATCGAAAAACTTGTGTAGTTCATCTACTCCATGTCTACAGATGACAAAGGTGTCGTCAACGTAACGGCTCCAAAATTCCGGTTCAAGTTTGGATTAGTTAAAGAGTTTAGTTTCTACATGTTCCATAAAGATGTTGGCTATTACAGGTGAGATTGGAGATCCCACTGCTGCTCCTGAGGTTTGTTCGTAGAATTGGTTATTGAAAGAGAAGTAAGTATTATTGAGACAGTGTTCTATCAAAGGTATGAGATCGGAGGGGAAGTTTTCAAAGGATTTAATAATATCGATTGTATCAGAGATTGGTACTTTCGTGAAGAGAGATT
>CAKNWU010163767.1:0-12930 GCA_932072015.1 Andricus quercustozae | reverse complement strand
AAATTTTAGTAAAATCGGTTTCCTTTTACAAAGTTGGTCCGCCATATTGGATCCGCCATTTTAAATTTTTTAATTCTGACCCTGGATTTAAAATCAGCTACCGAAAAAAAAACCGAGTAGCATTCTTTAGTCAAATCGTTTTTTTTTCATGTTCGTCCGCCATATCGGATCCGCCATTTTGAATTTTTGAATTATGATCCTGGATTTGAAATCAGCGACCTGAAAAACACCCTTTCATCAAATTTTTGTCAAATCGGGTTCCTTTTACAATTTTGGTCCGCCATATTAGATTTGACATTTGTAATTGTTAAATTTTGACCTTGGATTTGTAATCAGCGTCCTGAAACCCCAACTTGTAGCAAATTTTAGTCAAATCGTTTTCGTTTTACAATTTTAGTCTGCCATATTGTCTCCGCCATTTTGGATTTTATCTTTCAACGATTTACATATCAGATTCGGATTGGGCATGCCATCTTCAGCACAGAATCTTCTTTGCCCGAGGATATATTACGAGTGTGGCAGCGATCGAGTGGAGCGAAAAATGTAGATAGAAGTGTGAACGCTTCAGATATGTCAAAAACGCGATTGACAAATTTGATTGCATTTTTAAATGCACTGTCTGAAAACTCCAGTGACATGGCAACGAGTTCCAGTAAGCCTAGAGCGCGTCAAGAAACGAAGGAATTTGATTACGGCAAACAGTAGAGACAAATCGTGCGTATTTTATAAGAAGAAATCATGAAAGCGTAAATTGTTTTAAAGCGAGTAAAATGCCGCTCTCTGAAATAAAGGAAGTGTTGAGAAGAAAACAAGCTTGTTTTAACTTTCTAAGTATCGGTTATACCGGTAGGCTGTGTCGCGTAAATGTGAAGTGTTCGAAATTTTCTCGGCACCATGTAGATTTGATGTGTTATCAACAAGAAAAACATCATGAAGAAAAAAGTGTAATGAGTGCCGTTAACATAGAAAAGGAGTGCTCTTTAGAAAGTACTTCGAATGTACCGAGTCCTCTCATGAAGACTTTGAAAGTAAAATTACAAAACAGTACGAGTGAAGTGACTCTACGCGCCGTTATAGGTACCGTCTCGCAGACAAAGTGGTGGCAAAAGATCAAGTATTACTGCATACAATAAATATTTGATACACGTTGGAAGCATAGATGACAGTTATAGGTGCAATTTCCAAGTGTTATACGAAGAAGAAATTTGTACAGACGTGCAATCGATAATTGAATGAAGCTGGCTGCCAGAATTGGATAATAAGAATATAAAATTGACTGATGTGGACCTTATAGAAGAAACCTTGGCTGTTCTTATCGGTGCAGATGTAGCTGGCAAGATGCTTATGGGGCGAACACATCAGCTCGAAGACGGCATGACAGCAATCGAGTCATACCTGGATTGGACACTTATGGGCAGAGTACCCATAATAAACGGAAAAGAGAATTTGGCGGTATCGGCGATCTCGATGTACGTTAACAGTAGTGTAATTGAGGATCTTCGGTCATTAGACGTTTTGGGGATTAAGGACCCAATAGAAAATAAGACTCAGAAGAAACACGACGAAGAAGTGGAGACAGTTTCCAAGCAGACCGCAATAAAAAATCCCGAGGGTCTCTATGATGTAAAATTGCCGTGGCAAGAGTCTCACCCTACGCTAGTGGATAATAAATATGTAGCTGAAAAACGTTTACAACCCATGGTAAACAAATTAAAGGTAGCTGGTAAATACGAAGAGTACGACTCTATTTTAAACGACTGGCTGAAAGAACGATTTATTGAACGAGTACCTGAAGAAGAAGAAGATCATTGAGGTTATTTTTTGCCGCAACGCCCAGTCTACAAAGAAAATTCGACGACTACTACGAGGCCTATTTATGATGCATCAGCAGAAGGGAGGAACTGCCCGTCGCTCAAGAGCTGCTTGGAAAAGGGGCCAAATCTCATCGAATTCGTGACGGACATTTTATTGTGCTTTAGAGTAGGTGAGATTGGTGTTATTGTAGACATAAAGAGAGCATTTTTACGGATTAGTGTAGACCCGGCGGACCTTAATTTTCTGCGATTTTTATGGAATGACGCGTCGGGTAATTCAATAATGCATAGACACTGCGAAGTACTTTTCGGAGCATGCAGTAGTCCCTTTATTCTTGGCGCGGCGGTTAATTTACATTTAGATAATTGCTTAGAGTCGTTAGCTGATGACGCGACCAAGAATAAAATTATTTATAACACGATGAAGCTCAAGCAAAGTTTTTATGTACATAATTGCGTTACCAGTTTGAATAGTACAGATGAATTAAACGATTTCATTTTTAACCCCAAAAGCAGTGATGGAGGCTGGTAAATTCGATTTACGCGGTTGGAAATATACCAAAGATGGAAATTCCTAAGAGCCAAGCGCGGTACTCGGTATATTATGAGACAAAGAGACGGATACTTTATCATTGAATACTTCTAATTTGAAAAAACTTGAATTTGCAAAGATAACGAAAAGAAATATTTCATGGGTGGCGCATCGTATTTTCGACCCTCTCGGATTTGTTTGCCCAGTATCACTTGGCCCCGAAATTTCATTAGTATTGCAAAATATTGATCAAATTGAAGTGTCGCGTTGCATGATTGGATCGAGAGGAATTCAAATATCGAAACTTATTTTGTGCAGGCTAAAACGCAAGAAGCACCAGCAGTTTCGAGTACTTCACATGCGTCTACAAGTATGCCGCGACTAGAGCTGTTGGCTGCTACAATCGGCGCGAGATTTCCAGCGCAAGTAAAACGGGCTCTAAATCTTAAAGATATTAGTACGCATTTTTGGTCGGACTCGTCGACAGTCATTGCGTGGATGAATAGAGAGAATAATTTGATCGTATTTGTAACGAACAGAGTAAAAGAGATTAAAGCGTTATCAAAAAAGAGCGAATAGAAGCATGTTCCTGGTCACCTTTATCCGGCTGATTTACCGTCGAGAGAATGCACAGTGAATCAGCTTGTGTCCTCGCTTTGGTGGGAGGGACCGGATTGGTTGAGGCAGGTACCAAAACAATGACCTATCATGATGTAACGATGGATGAAAATCAAGTTAATGAAGAGTTAAAAAAGTCCGAGCATTATTCAAAAAAACTGCAAAGCACAATTTTAATTAGTGTCAGAAAAAGAAAAGACAGAGAAGACAGTTGTTATCATTCTTTTTCACCTTTCATCGACGAGAACGGGCTTATTCACGATGATTCACTTTATTTTCGATGCACAATTATATGACCGAGTCATGAGAAGATTGTAAAATTATTAATAAGAGAGAAACATGAAGGACTTAATCACGCGGGTGCTCAAATATCCACGAATGCGCTGCGTGAAGGTTATTGGATTTTGCAAGGTAAGAAAACTATACGCTCGGCTATAGAACCGTCCATTGGTTGTCGAAGATATGATTCGAAAAACATTTCAGGGCAATCGTCACCTTTACCACTCAAGAGAATAAGAGACGCCGCGCTTTTTGAAATAGTAGGCGTGGACTTCACAGGCCCTTTGTACCTCAAAGGAGGACAAAAGTCCTGGATTTGTATATTTACCTGCGCAGTATGTAGAGCGGTGCATTTTGAGTTGGTAAACTCTCTGTCAGTAGCGTCCCTTTTAATAGCAGTGAGCCGATGAATAGAAAGGCGAGGCAGAATGAGTGTAATTTATAGCGACAATGGGACCCGTCGGCTCCTTGGTGTGGAGGATTTTGGGAACGTCTTTTTGGCATTCTCAAACGATTATTACGGCGCACTCTGAAAAAGTCATGTTTAATTTATGAAGAGATGCTAACAACGCTTACGGATTGTGAACGCGTAATCAATTCGCGACCTATCACTTTTATCTCTGATGGTTTTGAGGAAACAATACCATTTACCTCATCAATGTTTTTGCAAGAAATAAAAGAAATCGGCGTGTTAGATTTAGATAAAGTCGAACATCTTGATATAAACAAGCGATTCAAGTACCTTCTGAAAATAAAAGAAGATTTACGAGATAGATTTATGAGCGAATATTTGGGTGCTTTAGCACACCAAAAGTTTAAGAATAACATCAACGTATCACGTTTAATTAAAATTGTATTGGTAGGCAGCGATGATATCGAACGTATGGACTGGCCACTGGCCACGAGTTACGCGACTTACAACAGCGCACGGCGAAATTACGAGTCTTGGAAGAGCGACTGTTCGATAAGGTTGTAATTTTTTGTCTAAAGCCGTATTCTGACGAGCGGTTCCCAGTTCCGATTACGGTTACGGTTGGCACCGTCGACCAATCACCGCGCAGTATGATCCAGTCCGGGTTCGGATTGCGCGTTTCGGTTTCTCTCTATTTTCAACCGAGGCGATTTCGACCGGGCCACAGTCGTCGCTGACCGTAGCCAATCACAGCGGTCGATAAAGTCACGTGACTCGTCAGCTGTTGTCGCTGCAAGAAGAAGAAAGCGATGTACCGTTTGCATGAACCGGACCGTCAATAGTAACCGTAATCAAACCGTGAACCGCTCGTCTGAATACGTCTTTAGCTAGTAGATCAATGGTTTCTGTATGCGTTCCTCATTATTGTACTTTTTTCTCATTTTACTTTGTTTTCAATATAGACTTTAACATTGTAATTCTAACATTTTATACATGTGTGTTTTATTTAAAATCCGTGCACGCAATTCCTCGGCTCCTAACAAAACAATTTTCTTGTAAATTAATCATTTTCAGTTGAAAATCCAATTATCCTATATTTGAAAGTCGGTCCAGCTAAGCTTAGTTACCGTTACCCGTAACCTTTATCCCAAAAGCGTTACCTACGTTTGAGTAAACTTACACCGTACGCTATTCGCTGGCCTAAACTGCTTGAGTGGAGGCAGAGACTTAAGCAGTTTACGCCTGCACTACCGTACGGTGTAAGTAGGCTCCATAAGGCGATCTCATCGACGATGGGCGGTCTGTGTTTATTTGAACCCGAGATGTTTGTTTTCATAAGATAAGAAGCTTAGGGGAAGTATATGCATTTATACTTCGGTATGGCTACGATTCCTTTGACTCATTCTTTTAACATTTTTAATATTTTATTCTCATTTGGAAAAATTAATTTTCTATTTAATCTTTTAGTCATAATTCATTTACATTTCAAAATTTTTGAAAATTTCCAAATTTTGAGTACAGTTTATATTTTTTAATTAAAGCTTTTGGCATTTCGGAAAATTTGTGTTTAGATTTTTTATAGTAAATTTTGTACATTTTTTATTTAAAAACCAATTTTACATTTTTGTTTACCTTTACAGAAGTACCTTTTTTTAATTTTCAGATTTATCAAAAAAGGTTTTATATCTGTGCTGAAACTATCTGTAAATGATTTTCAGTCATTAAGAATGATTAAAAAAAATGTTTATCACGTTATAAACAATTTATTGAACAAAAGTTCTTTTTGGGATTGGGAATGTTTAGCTCATTGAAATTCAGAGCTTTGGTATGGAATGTGTGAGAAATAAAAGTTTTATTGCGGTTATGTGAAAGAAGATGGTACATATTTGGCAATTTAAAAAAAAATGCACAGTTTGGCTATTCATCAACGAACAGGCTTAATTTTTTTAACGGAATAAACTAAGAATGCTTTTCCGATGACTGTTTGATATGGTACTTATCAAATTTACAAGAATTACTAATTATTTAAAGAATTCTTATAAACAAATTCACTTTGCAAATTCATAAGAATTAATAATTATTTAAACCATTTTTATAAACAAATTCAGAGTTTGTCTATTTTTCAACGAATAGACTCAATTGAAAAAAATTATAATAACTAAGAATATCTTTGCGATGACTCTTTTCTATGGTGCTTCGAAAATTTCCAATATTCGTTACTTATTCAAACAATTTGCATAAACAAATTAGGAGTTTGGCCATTTTCCAACGAATAGGTTCAATTTGTTTACGGAATCAACTTAGAATGCCTTTCCGATGGCTCTTTTCTAGGCTATTTTGTAAATTTATAATAATTATTGATTATTTAAACAATTTTCATTAATAAATTCAGAGTTTTTCTATTTTTTAGCTTACATTAAATCATACATACAGCTATAACCTTTTTAATAATAAGCACAACTTTTCTATCTGAACTATAATGTTAAAATCAAAACTATTTGAACATTTCAAACAAATTATTTCTTCATAAGAAAATATATGCACAATATATCTAATAAGAATTACAAAACCTGTACAAATTTTAATAATAGTAAAAACTTTTATTTTAATTGATTTCAGTTTTTTTTCTTTTTGTTAATTGCTTCCAATACTTTAATAATCTCTTCAATAAAATGATATTGTGCTTTTTTAAGTTTTTCTGAAATAATGATTCAATACAATATATTTTTCGCTAATTTTGACTGTGATGTAATATTAAAACATTTTAATGAATTCATGTTGTGTTCTTTTTAAATTTTTTCAAAATTTGGACAGCTTTCAAGCAAATTAGAAAAAATTTATAATTGCAACTACAAGTTGAAACTTTTCTTATTATAATTATAAATAATATAAAATTATGAATATTTAGCAATTAATTTTATTTTTATATAAGATACATTTTCGACGTCTATGACTTTTTTCAAATTTGAACTATTTTTGAAATCTTAAGCAATTCAAAATGATTTCATCTTGGGCTAATTATAAAAAAAAATACAATTTTAATTAATATTTTGGCTTATTTATTATTATTTATTTTTAAACTTATATAGTCTACAATTTATGAATATTTAGAAATTCATTTTATTTTTATTTTAGTTACATTTTCGACGACTATGACTTCTTTCAAATTTAAACTATTTTTGAAATATTACGCAATTAAAAATATGATTTCATTCTAGGTTAATTATTTTTAAAGACATTTGAATTTTCAAAGACGATTACATACTTATAACTTTAACCAACAATACAAAATTATGGACGCTTATAATTTTATTTAATTTAACTTTCAGTTACATTTTCAAAGAATATAACGTCCTCCTAATTGTAACTATTATTGAAATCTTAAACAATTGAAAATATAAATTTATCTGTGCTATTTTTGGTATAAAACATTAAAATTTGAATTCTTTTTGGAATTTAAAGAAGTTTGGCAAATTTAAGAAATGTGTTTACCCTTGGCTCATTTATTATTATTAATATTATTTATTTCAAAATTTTCATAAAAAAATTCAGAGTTTGGCTATTTTTCCACGAACGGTGTTTTGGGTATTTTTCAACAAATAGGCTAAATTTTTTTACAGAGTTAACTAAAAATATCTTTCATAAACAAATAAACGAATAAGCTGAATTTGTTTACGGAAGCAACTAAGAATGTCTTTTCGATGACTCTTTTCTATGTGGCTTTGTAAATTTACCAGAATTAATAATAATTTAAACAATTTTCATTACAAAAATCAAATTTTGGCTATTTTTTAACAAATATGCTGAATTTTTTACAGAACTAGCTAATAATATCTTTCCAATTAAGTTTTTGTACGATGATTTGCAAGTTTTCAAGAATTATTAATTATTTAAACAATTTTCATAAACAAATTAAGAGATCGGTCATTTTTCAACGAATAGGATCAATTAGTTTAGTTCATCAAGAAAGAATGTATTTCCAATAACTCTTTTCTACAGTACTTTGCAAATTTACAATAATTATTATTTATTCAAACAAGTTTTATAAACATATTCAGAGTTTGGATATTTTTCAAGGAATAGGCTCAATTTTAACAGAATTAGCTAATAATATATTTCCAATTACTTTTTTAATATTTTGCGCTGCGAATTTACAAAACTGATTAATTATTTAAACAATTTTCATAAACAAATTAAGAGCTCGGCCATTTTTCAACGAACAGGATCAATTAGTTTAGGGAATCAAGAAACAATGTATTTCCAATAACTATTTTCTACTATATTGTACAGCTTTACAATAATTATTCATTATTTCCACAGTTTTCATAAACATATTCAGAGTTTGGTTATTTTTCAAATAACTCTTTCCTATCAAAAATTTACTTTGAAAATTTACAAAAATTATTAATTATTCAGACAATATTTGTCAACATATCCAGAGCTTGGATACTTTTTAAGGAATAGGCACAATTTGTTTACGGAGTCAACTAAGTATGTCTTTCGTAAGACTCTTTTTCTAGGTTGCTTCACAAATTCAGATTTTGGCTATTTTCAATGAATAGGCTAATTTTTTTTCATAGAATTAACTTAGAATATCTTTATCATTAATTTTTTCTATGTTGCTATGAAAAGTCTTTCTGATGACTCTTTTCTATGTTGCTTTGTAAATTTGCAAGAATTAATAATGATTAAAACAATTTTCATTGAAAAATTTAGAATTTGGCTATGTTTTAACAAATAGGCTACATTTTTTTACAGAATTAAATAAGAATATCGTTCCGATGACTTTTTTGTATGATGCTTTGCAAATTTCCAAGAATTATTAATGATTTAACCAATCTTCATAAAGAAATCAAGAACTTGGCCATTTTTCAACGAATGGGATCAATTAGTTTAGTGAATCCAGATATATACGATACTTCGCAAATATACAATAATTATTAATTAGTTAAACAATATTCATAAATAAATGCAGAGTATAGCTAGTTGTCAACGAATAGGCTACATTTTCTTAACAGAATTAACTAAGAATATCTTTCCGATTGCTTATTTCTGTGATATTATCTAAATTCTTAAGTATTATTAATTAGTAAAACGATTTTTATACAAAAAATTGAGAGTGTAGCTGTTTTGAAACTAATAGGCTCAATTTTTTTACGGAAGCAAAAAAGTACTTTCAAATAAGAACTTCGTACATTACTTTGCACATTTACAATATTTATTCATTATTTAAATATTTTTCATAAACATATTCAGAGTTTGTGTATTTTTCAACGAATAGGTACAATTTGTCTACTGAGTCAACTAAGATTGTCTTTCCGATGCTCTTTTCTATGTTGCTTGGTAAATTTACAAGAATTATTAATTATTTAAACAACTTTCATAAAAAAAATTTAGAATTTAGATATTTTTCAACGAATAGGGTGAATTTTTTACAGAATTAAATAAGAATATCTTTCCGATGACTTCTTTCTATTATGCTCTTCAAATTTCAAACATTTATTAATTACTTAAACTATTTTCATGGGCAAATTAAAAGTTTGGCAATTTGTCGAAGAAACCCTCCCTCCTTCCTTCCCGTCAAACATCCTGCTCGACATTAGTTAAAACCGAGGTCGAAGCGCAGCAAATACACAAGTCGGTCGTATACGTCCCAGATGGTCATCCATCCGAATGATATGCGCGTTCGAAATGGATTGTCGAGGTACGAAATGGGCACCTAAGATCTGTTTTTAAGTTTCTATCACAAACTCTAAACCTGCAGCATGCAAAGACACTCAATAGTTACTATCGTATAGCTGGAGCTATCTTAAACAGATATCGTCCTGCTATTTATATGCAAGATGCGGACATCGAACTCGCTACAGAAATGATTGCTAGGTCAAATATGCCTAATGTTGTGCAGGCGAGAGTAGAGGTAGATAGCTTAATACGAAGGAACGGTCAGTGGATAGGATAAGATCAACAAAACCTTTTACATTTTCCTGAACTTAATTTAGACTACCTGAAAGACCTGACTGTAGGAACTTACCAAATACGTCTTTCCTCCTCGTATATTCAAGACAAGTGAGTAAGAGATAATGATGAGCATTTTCAGCTTGATGAAAACATCAATAAGCCGGGATTCTTGAGAGTACGTCTATATTCAAGATTCCGTAATGCAACTAAGCATCAACTTTTTATAGCATATAGATTTGATGTTGAAGACGATCATAATCATGTCGAAAATGATAATGATGTGCACATGTTGCTAGTGTGTTATGGTATCTGGGATATGCATGACATCAAGACAATATCAGATATCTCGATAATTCATTACTAAATACCACATTGGATGCTGCAAATAAAGAGGTCGAAATAGTAAATGAATAAGAAGCGAATGTGTGTGCGCATGTTGGTACACACACGCGCGCATACGCGCCTGCATATACAATATATGTCTTGGCTTAATTGGCTGCGCAACAGCGACTTGTCTTCACCGAATGGGCAATCCATGTTGCCTTAATTGGCTGGGCAACAGCGCCTTGTCTTAACCGACTGGGCAATCCGCCTTGCCGTAATTGGCTGGGCAACAGCGCCTTGTCTTGACCGACTGGGCAACCCGTCTTGCCTTAATTGGCTGGGCAACAGCGCCTTGCCTTAACCGACTGGACAACCCGTCTTGCCTTGATTGGCTGGACTGTCTGGGGTCTTAACATCCAACCTTCTACGTCCTCGTCGTGGACCCTGGAGGCTATATCTAAAATCTGTAGCGACTGAATGACGGCAATGGTAAATGCATTTATCGCAAGTACTTCATTTTAATAAATTTAATTAGAATTTCTTTTAAACGTTTGTTGTATTTATTTACAATTTTTTCAATGAGTAACCTGTATGATTCCTACATGACCTTTACACCCCAGGGATATGAGTTTGCGACAATAAAATTGATGTATAGAACGAAGAATTTCTCGCAAGGTCACTATTGTATGCCTCCCTGCAAACCCTACAACTTTTGTCTCTATCTTTTTAGCATAAAACGCTTTCCTGAAAAATTATTGAGGTGTGACTTTAAAAATAAAACTCTCTTTATAATATAAATACCTACATTTATGGCTGTGATTGTGGCCTGCACCATAGTTCAAACCATGATTGTTACGGTGACATATAGCGCATAAATTCAACTAGCAATAACCTATTGCGCACGTCTACAGACCACCATAGCCCACTGGGCAAGTCTACAGCACATCATGATCCACTGCGCATGCCTACGAGCCACCATGACCAAATGCACATGCCGAAGACCTACCAAGGATTACTGCGCATATATTTTTGGCTTAACTGGAGCTAATCTCCTCAGGTATCTAGAGAGAAAAATGTCACACACTTTAAAAATTGGCCCTTTTCGAATCCACACATAGCGATATTTAAACCCCAATTACACCACGAAAACCTCATTTTTTACAGTTGTGGTCATTGAGACTTTTGATCACCATGACATGAACTACATTTTCCCTCAATTACAAACAAATTAGCCGAAAACCAATTTCTGTACCAATTCTGCGGGGTTCTTTATGGTTTTGAGGTGACTTTTTTGAAATCTCGAAAACAAATTTGAGAAAAAATGGTGGACCAGAAGTATTCTTTTACCCTACTTTTTGTAAATGTCCAAACTATGCATTATTTTTATAAAATAAACGAATAATATTGAACAAGAAGTCTTCACCACTACCCTCGCAGAAATTTTGCCGTGGCCCCGATCGGGGCCCGATCTGGCCAAATGGGGCCCAGGTCGGGAAGCCAAGTCAGATCAGACCCGTGATGAAACGCACGGACCAGTCAGGGCCGGACTTGTTAGCCCGATCGGTGTGCCGGGTCAGTACTAAGTCGTTACCCTATCAGGTCCCGATTGAGTTATGTTAAAAATTATGGGGCATTTTTAATCTAATTAATACACTATACAAAACATTTCTTGGGGAATTTTCCCGAAAATTGTGTTGCCGCTAATTTTCACATATTTTGTGGAATTTTCCCCAAAGTTTAGTAGGGAAATACTCCTTAACGTTATTCTGTAATAATTTTAATTTCCGAGAATTTCCCGAATTTATGTGGGCCAAATTTTCCAAAAATTGTGCAATACTGATAAAAAAAACCATGAAGGAACCGCCCTGTTGATCATCACGTTCTTGATCACGGTTGCCTCTGCGCCAGGTAAGTATGCTTTCCTTCGCGTCGACTGCTTTCTTAAACACTCGACGCGTCATTTCTGTTTCGAGAGAGGTGGCACGTCGTGCCCTGGCGAAGTTCTCATGAACGACCAGCTCAGAGCGGCATGAAACCGTATCGTGGTGCATAGTATACTACACTTAACTGATTAATAAAAAACTTTTTTTTGTAGATTTTGATTATTATTTTTAGAAAAATTTTATTTTTCATATACAAAATTATCAACTTAATAATTATTCATTAAAAAAAGAAAGGAATTTATACAAATTGGAAGTTTTCTATGCCGAACTGTTAAAAAATCTACAATTTTCTATAATCTTCTATGAAAACGACGAAAAGAAATCTTTGAGATGAATATAACATTAATAAATATTTTTTCCAAAGAAATGTGTAAAATTATTCAAAATATTGTGCTAGTTTATCAAATCTTTTAGAGCAAAATATCTTCCTGAACATACGGTAATACGTTAAGAGTTTTTATAAAATTTCCATAATCTACATGGAAATCAAAAATTATTTTTGGAGCGATTCCCTATGTCCCGGAAGTTAGATCCGCAAACTTATTTAAAAAATAAATAAAGTTGTGCTAAATTGTGCTAGATTTGTTCTGATTTGTGCCGTAAACGGTTTTTCGAAAAATCCAAAATTACGGGCACAACTTTTGAAAAATGTTTTTTTTTGCTAGATCCGCAACTTCTTGCTATAGCAAAAAGAAAGGCTGTGCTAGGCGGCTCTAAGTATACACAATTTTGTGCAGGAAAGAAAAATTTCAAAAACCTAACTGTTACCGAAAAAAAACCAAAACATTTTTTTTTCTAAATTTCGAAAAAATAAAACTTGTGATGAGTTGTGCTCGACAAATGCAGTCTTTATTCCCTTTGACAAAATCATGTGAGATCAACAGTTCTCATATTAAAAACTCAAAACGTAAAACTCAAAAAATATAAAAGATCCAAAAATAGTCAAATTTCGAAAAAATAAAACTTGTGCTGGGTTGTAGTCGACAAATGCAGTCTTTATTCCCTCTGACAAAATCACGTGAGATCAACAGTTCTCATATTAAAAACTCA
>CAKNWU010163693.1:0-10743 GCA_932072015.1 Andricus quercustozae | reverse complement strand
CCCCAACAAATTACTTATAAAATTTAAACATCTTTTCTAATAAGATTATTATTTTTCGTTAACTCCTCATAACATAACTTTTTCGGACGGGCGTTGCAAAAGATAGCGTGTGATACACGTGCGGATAGGTGATTGCTAACTCGTGTGATTGCATCATTCGCCTGCGGCTCGAAGCACTCGTCATGCTTCGAGCCTTCGGCTTATGCTACAAAATTCACACTCGCACATAATCACGTATTTTGCGCACTTGTATCACAAAAAATTATTTGTAACTCGGACCCCACAGATCAATAATTCGAAAGAAAAATATCAGAAAACTAGAGTTTGTACTCTGAGAATTGCGAAACTTCCCATTTCTATATATAGATCAGAAATTTCGATTTCCCTTTTTAAATGTATAAGAGATATTAAGAAAACCCCTCAAATTATTTCAACCACCTATCCGGCTAGGGAAAATATCCCCTAGCCTACATTTTAAAGTTAAATCTGACGATAATAGTTTCATTAAAAAATGTCCGGTATTTGGCTTTGCAGGAAATGTAGATTTCCGTGCTTGAATCTTTAAAGGTTGTTACAACAACCCTTTAAGTAAATTAATCGATTTTCCCTGCTAAGATATGTTTTCCACAGTTAAAGTGAAGTTTTTTTCCTATCCTAATAGCATAAGGAAAAAATCTTCAGATTAAAAACAGGAGTGAGGTTCTCGATTTGACTCTGTGCTGGGAAGAACTGAGAAGCAGGATAGTGGGCTGGAGAGTCTCTGATAAGGAGTGTCTCTCAGATCACAAATATATCTTGTTCCGGTTAGCCATAAGAAAATCGGCTGTTTCAAAGATAACAAACACCAGAGATACACTTTGGGACTCATATAAAGAGGAACTCAAAGACAGGCTTGTGGAATTCCCCACAAGCTACGGTACCACAAATGAGTTAGAGCACGCCGCGGATTTTCTGCGAAGGGCTCCGATTACATCATATGAGAACAATTGTCCTACAAGGAGAATGGTGGAATACCCACCTAGAGAAACTTCGTAAAAATATTAGAGCGCTGTGCAACAGGGAAACAGAAGTAAATTGCCTTTAGACTGGGACATCTATAAGACGGCTCAGTATATGAATACAATAAAAACATAAGAATTTACGAACAGGAACATTGTATGGGATTCCGCGAGGAATCAAAGAACATTCCGGACACAGCGGGGCCCCGCAAGATCCTGGCAAAAAATCCGGAAGCTCGGCTCGGGCTCATATGGCTCGATGATGGTGAGTTTGCCGAAGACAAAGAAGCAACGCTGAACTATCAGATGGAAGTCCACTTTCCAGGTTTTCAGCGAACTCAAACCGACCGAGAGGAGGACGGCTGGGGCCAAGGTGGAATGGGCCGTTTGGTCATTGACCATCGGCATGGAATGACTGCAGAGTGGCTTTCAATTTTAGAATTAGAAAGGAGGGCTAAACTGCTGCTTCAGATTTCCGACTGGTCTAGAGATATATCAAGGTGAGGTGATTTTAGCCACCCCGCTGCACAGAGGGCAGCACGCCTTTTAGGCAGGCTGCTCTGTACACACTGCGCTCCATGCTGCCGTGGAAAAATTAAAGGAGCAGCTGGAATAGGGAAGGTATGCTATGGGCACCTTGTCGGTCATAGAGGGTGCCTTAAGCAATACCCCTCTAGAAGTCATCTGTGGAGAGACCCACAGAGGGGTGTCTGTCACCCCTCCCGTGGTACATTGTAGTGGACAGCCTCCTTCGTAGACAAAATAAGGACAAAACGCGGGGACCCTCGGTTGATATTGTAATCCTAGGCAGGGTGGCTCATCTGGAAACGTTGACGGGTCTTACAAGGTCGGCTTGACTCTGCTCATCGTCGAGCTCTGGTGCGATAGTGCAATGCTCTCGGTAAACCTGGAAAAGACCAATCTGGTCATTTTCACTAGAAAGTACATAGTATCAAAAGTTGACGTTCCTGCGTTCTGTGGTAAGAGGCTGATGATCTCAGCCTCAGTTAAGTAACTGGGATCAACCCTAGATGGAAAATGTTGATTCTCTTTTCAAACGTATAAGAGATATTAAAACGACACGTAAAATTAATTCAACAAACTTTCCTGCTAGGGGATGTTTTCTATATTTATTTTAAAGTGAAGTCTAACCGCAATAGTTCAATAGAAAAAATGCCGTGTTTTTGCTTTTAAGGAAATGTAGATTTCCTTGCTTGCATCTTTAAGTGTTGTTAAAATAACTTTTTAAATAAATTAACTGACTTTTCCCCCTAGGATATGTTTACGGCATTTAATATAAAGTGGTTTCCAATCCTAATAGTGTAACCAAAAAATCTCCCGTGAAGTTTGTTGATAGGAAATATCGACTTCGTTTTTTGAACATTTAAGGGATGTTGAAACAACGTTCAAACATCCTGTATTTCGACGCCTCAATTCCAGACCGCTCCACGACGCGTATGGTCCGTGCAAGACTTCAGGTCCTGTGTATGAGCATAGGACCTGAAGAGATACGCAGCGACCAAGCGCGACTTGGAGCGGTATAGAATGGGGGCGTCGATATATGATATTGTCGATCTGTCAAGTTCATGGATACAAAATGTTTGTTTCAGTGAGTCTGATCTACAAAATATGAGGCATTTAGCCAAATCTAACAAAAAGTTTTTGAGAAGAATAACATTTTTATAATAGAACATTTATTCTATTAAAATACATGTAAACCTTGAAAGTTTCAAAAAATTGTTGGAGAAAACGGTCCTTCTTTCTCATGATTTACTTTTGTATTATTGATCGACAGGTTCGATATTACAACAAAGTTTAATATGAGACATTTACACACAAAAAAAACTTTCTGCATATTTGGTGCGTGGTCCGTTTAAGGGGGGAGTTTAGTTAATTCGGTCAAAAAAAGCTATTTTTTATATAAATGTACGACATCTCAAGAATGTCATATCCCAATTTCAAGCAAATCGGAGCAAAACGTAGATATGGAGTATTGAAGGATAGCTACTCCGCTTCGGTTTTGTGTACCTGTCCGGCAGCAGCGAGCAGCGTTGTTACCTAGCAGCTTCTGCGCTCTTTTGTAATCCCTAAATTGCTTTATTTTTCGGTGAGTCATTATATAGGTATAAGAACACATTTACACATTCAGTATGAACGGACCTGGCATCGATGATTCTGTGTAAGTATAAAAAGATACATTTTTTGATTTTTTCATGTTTAAAGCTTTAAAAGCATTTTCCTCGAAACCATGTTTTCAAAGTCGGTGACGGTTGTAACTAAAAAATATATATATATTGCTAAGGAAAACGGAGAGCCAGGTTACCTCGAGAAACATCTCACCTAACTAACGCACTTTGATTTTTTGATTTCAAATGATCCAGTGGTCAGTTAGAACTGTCACCTCAAAGTAACTTTTTTTCGAGGCGCCTTCGGAGATTTGCTGCCAACGGCCTATTTATTAATATTTTGCAGTGAAACTTAGTGAGAATATGGTTCAGATTTTCTATTATTATGTAATGATAAGAGAAATAAACCAACATTACCGGTGTCGCTTAAAAAAATTCTTGAAAATGTGCCTTTTTTTGACTGAATTAACTATACTCTCCCCTTTTAGAGAGAAATTGGATATAAAAATATATAATTAAAAATTATTTTTAATTTAATTCAAGAGACAATGATAATATATTATATTTAACAGAAACGATAGAATTGATTGAGTTTCAAGCACCCTTTTTAAACATTTTTCTTCTCGCAAGTTAGAAAATCCAATATAAGAGAAAGTCAGTGGAGAAGATGTTAACTTTAGGATTAATGCGGAAGTGAAATACGTTGCTGGAGAAATAGCAGAAAGAAATTAATCATCTACTGGACAGATAGTCTAAGAATTTATTAAAAGGACGGAAACGGAGAAACGTTGCAGAAAGAAAGCTGTCGGAATCTCTCGGGAAGACGAAATCAGTGAGCGAACTTTTTACGGAGACGATTGACTTTTTTTGTTTTTTCTCATCTCGTTCTATATCGTTTGCTTTCAGCTTTGGCAGGCTCACTCAGCCTAGAAAATTTCCAAATCCCCCTTTGCCAATTTGTGTTTTTGACGCGAGCAGCCAACCCTTCCATGCTGAAATCATTTTCACGAAGTAATTATTCAGTTCCAGTGATATTAAACACTAATTCCAGAATAAACGTCAGTTCTATTCACACAATTTTTTATCTTGTCTCTCTTTTCTTAATTTTAGGTACATGTTTTTCAGTATTAGAATTAAATAAATAAATTGATATGCATTCCAATATTTTGAACAAGTTCAAACATGCGCAGGGAAGCTAGCCCTCTAGAAATTCTGGACATTTTTAATTTCGAATTTATGTTAAAATTATAATGCTTTCAATAATCGATTACACCCAGAAAAAATTCTTAGAATCAAAGAAATATTTGTTTTATATGCTATTAAAGAGAGAATTAATTTAAATCAAAGATATGTTTCTTAATTTCTATTAATTAAAAAAATAATTGCTTCAGAATTGTTAAAGGTAAAGTCCGATGTGCCGTCACAACGCAGTCTGCCTGGTCCCTCTGCGATTTGACTGAGCGTTCCCATTGGTTCGTTTTGGAGTTCGGATTGAACCGCATTGAGTCGGATTAATTTTAAAACGATTTGGGTCAAACGAAATGTAGAACTTTTTCGAATTGTTTCGCATTGATTCGGATTGGTTCGGATACAGATTCCGGAATGATTCGGATTGGTTCGGAAGGAAAACCCATTCGATACTTTCGCCAGGACAGGCAGACTGCCATGTGACGGCATATCGGACTTTGCCTGTAACAGAAACATTTCTCTGTAAGGTTTGTGAAAAATTGATTTTGCTAAATTAAATTATGTTAATACTTACTATTACAGCTAAATTAATCTTTGTATCTCATGTTTGCATCACTTGTGTCCAACGTTATATATATTTTGAAAATAATATAGATTTTTGCAAATATTTGATAAAAGTCTTTAAAGTTAATATTTTATTATTGTGTTTCCTTAGCGGCAAACAGTATAATTTTGAATTCACTTTTAAGTAAATCAGAGAAAGCTGATTTATTATCGAGACTCAAGTAACTAGAGTTGCCAAACGTCCTTCCTTGGAAGGATTTGCCCTTCTCTTTAGTCGTGTCCTTCTAAGTCCCTCGCACAACCCAAATGTCCTACCTTTTAGGGATAATGGAAATTTCCTTTTAATTTTATTTATTTTTGGCGTTTTTGTGCGTATCAGTCCATTTTTTTCATCTGCTGATCTTGCCTGCAAAAATCAAGAAGAGTGCAAGAAATCAGAATAGTCGGTATCTTTTCCTCTTAAGAAGGTGAATTCACTTGCGCAAGGATACGCATCTATCGAAAACGCAGACGCACCTATTTACGGACGCACCTCTGTCTCTTACTTTCTATGAGTTTTCTGTAAGTAAGCAAGTTACCCAAGTTACCTGCCCCCCCTCCCCCTGCCAGAAAGCAAAATAAAACTACGTTAATTAATTATATATATATAAATATATTTTGTCCTTCCAACCTGCCCTCGGCAGATGAAAACCCTACAAGTGACTCATATCCTTATCAAGATATTGGACAATTTGAATAATATTACCCTATTTTTAACATTCTTAAACGCAAATTATTTCAGAAATATTGAAGAAATCAGGTGATGTTAAATCCTTCTCATGTTTAACGTCTGGGAATATATCAGATGAAAGTTGTGACGAAAGTCAAAACGACTGCTTCCAGACAAAAATAGTGTATTTTATTGTGTCAAGACCATAAAACGAAACTAAATCTTATGACGTTTCGAAACTCTTTACCAGTTTCCTTATCAGGTTAAAAAAATATCTAAAATATCAATACAATTAAATAGTAATAATAATAAATTGTTATAACAAGACAATAGAACCTCTAAAAGATTAAAAATTAGCTTACCATTGAAGTCAGGTTAAAAAAGTTCAAATTAAGTTAAACAACAATAATGAGAAGGAATTGTTGTGGTTGCTCGTTCATATGCAACAAATGTAAATTCTTCAATGAAAAAGATTGTTCAGTCATAAGTTTTGAATACAATTTTAAAATTAGCCTGTAATAAGAAATAGTAACGATTAAAAGTATTACGTTTTTTGAAGGTTATGTTAGACATGAAGTGAAATAAGATACAGAAAATGAAAAAAATTTGTTTCACCTGAAACTAAGTTAAAAATAATGTCAAAAAAAGCAAATCTAAATGTTTGACCCATCATGTGGGAATTTTGTTAAAATTATTGATTATAAACTGTTATTTTTGTGTAAGAATAATTGGAGCAACCACAACAATCCATCATGGTGATACCAATACTAACAACTTTGTATCAATCAGAGTGCGCAGACTTAAAAATTCAGAAGCGTTCATATTCAAAATCAAATAGGAATACAATTAAAATAAACATTCATAATTGTGTTAATTTACTGTATCTAGGTTTTGTACCTTTTGCAAATATTCTTAAAAAATGTTTTCAAAATTATAATTGTAATGCAATTATTACAATAACTGTACCGACAACCGGAGCGAATAGCTATATTTTTTCACAAACTATGCCATAGAAGTGATGTGGAAAATATATAAATTGTTTTAAATTTGTAACATCTGTTAATATGAGTTCTTTAATACGGTCTCAAAAAAAGATAGTCCGCAGATTAATTAAAAATAAATTGATTGATATGTACATGTATGAAGGTAATCGCTATATTTAAAGTATTTGATCTATTTAAAACCTATACACATTTTATCCATGGCCATGACCAAGTTTAGTTACATGTGCGTATATCTTAGAATAAAATTAGTACAAATCCAGACCAGTCTATCGTACTTTAAAGATTAACATAAGAAACAAGAATAAGCTTTAACGTAGCAGAATATATATTTAATTTTCTAGTTATTTTTCACTATACGACTATGTAAATCTTAAAAACACACTGTATTTAATTATCATTTATTTCAGTTGTAGTGATTCGCCTGGAATCTTAGGATTTAGGTTATTCCTTATTTAAGTGATACATAATATGAAAGGTTGGGCAGTCTAACTTTGATAGATCCGAGATTTTGAAACTTTTAGCTATTTTATGATCCTTTTTATGGTCGATAAAAGATATTGCGTGATCTATTGAGCCCGGGATCAATTTGAAACTACAATTATTGAGCCTTTGACGATGTTATAAATATTGTTGTAGCATTTCACTGCTCACGGTAAACTATAATTTGCGTCATTTGTCTATACCATGAGACATTTTTATATTTTTGAATTCCTCATAAAAAAGGAGTTTAAAATAATCATAAAAATTTGTTTTAAACTTAATAATTAATGAGTAATTAACAATTAAAGGTTAACCAATCGGAAGCATGCGTAGGATGGACGACTGTTCATGTGTCACTAATGAGGGTTGTGTGCGCAAAAGAGTAATTTTAAATTTGAAGGAGGTTGTGAATATCAATGGTGCAACTTCACACGATAGCTGAGAGACGAGATTCTTAGAAAATATATTTTCCTTCAGAATAGACGTTGAATTATTTTAACTTCCTTCAAGTATTTCTAATTTTGTAGAATTAAAACGAATTCACTTGTAGTCCTTTGAATTCTTTTGAAATTTTTTGCAATTATCTTGAAACCTTTACAGTACACCATAAATTATTTTGAATTTCTCCAAGTCTTTTGTATTCTCTGAAATCTACTCAATTCTCTGAATTCTTCTGAAATTTATGAATTTTTCTCAATTGTCTGAATTCTATTGAATTCTGGGACATATTTTGAAATGCTATGAATTCTTTTGTATTATCTACATTTTTTAAATTTATCTAAATTTATTTTGAATTCTGTGAATTCTTCGGAATTCTCTGAATTCTTCCAAGCTCTCTAAATTCTTCTGAATTCTCTGAATTGTTTCAAAATTTTATGAACTCTTTAAACTACTCTGAATATTTCGAATTCTCACGATATCACTGAATGTTTTAAGACTGTTTTTTAATTATCTTAAAATCATTAGAATACACGTTGACTTAGGTTGAACTTCTTTTTAATATTTTTAATTCACTTGAAATCTTTAAAATAAACGTTGAATTACTTTAAATTTCTTCGAATATTTTGAATCCTGTAGAATTCTAGGGAATTCTACAGAATTCATAACACTTGAAGGAATTCAAAATAATGCAACGCGTATTCTAAAGATATCGAAAGAATTCAGAAAACTGAAAAAGAATTCAGAAGACTACTTGAATACAAGATATTTCAGAGAATTCAAAAGAATTCAGGAGAATTAAGATAATACGAAAGAATTGCAGAAATTCAAAATAATTAATGATGCAACATACTCGATGGAAGTTAAAATAATTCTACGTGTATTCTAAAGATTTTAAGAGAATTCAGAAAATTCAAAAGATCTGAAGGAGTCTAAAGTAACTTGAAATGTATTCTAATAATTTAAAGATAATTAAAAATCATTAAAAGAATTCAGTGGTCTCGTGAGAATTAAAAAATTCAGAACAGTTCAAATAATTCAGAAAATTTCAAAAGAATTTAGATAATTTAAAAAAAAGACAATAAAAAAGAATTCATAGAATTCAAAATATTTCAGAGAATTGGAAACAATTCAGACATTTCAAACTTTATAAGAGAATTTAGAATAATTCAGGAGAGTTCAAAGAATAAAAAAGGCTTTGAGAAAGTTAGAACAATTCATGGTGTATAGTAAAGATTTCAAGAGAATTAAAAAAAAATTTAATTCTGAAGAATTCGTTTGAATTCTACAGGATTACAAATATTCAAAGAAAGTTAAAATAATTCAACGTGTATTCTAATGGTTTCAAGATATTTAAAAAACATTTAAAAAAATTCAGTGATACCGTGAATTTAACAAATTCAAAACAGTTAAGAGAGTTCAGAACATTTTAAAACAATTCAGAGAATTCAGAATAAATCAAGGAATTCAAAGAATTGGGAAGAATTCAGAGAATTCGGAAGAAATCGAAGAATAGTGTAAGAATTCATAGAATTAAGAAGAATTCAAAGAATTAGGAAGAATTTAGAAAATACGGAAGAATTCACAGAGTGCAAATGAATTCACAAACTTCAAAAAAATTCACCGAATTTAAAAAAAAAATAAAGCAGTTCAAAAGAATTGAGAGAATATAAAAGAATTCAAAATGTTTCAGAGAATTTAAAAGATTTCAGAGAATTTAAAAGAATTCAGACAATTGGGATGTACTCAGAAGAATTCAGAGAATACGGGAGATTTCAGAGAATAGCGAAGAATTCAAAGAATTAAGAAGAATTTAGAGAATTCAGAAGTATTCACAGAGTGCAAAAGAATACAAAACTTCAAAAGAATTCACAGAATTAAAAAAAAATATAGAATTTCAAAAGAATTCACAGAATTCAAAAGATTTTAGAGAATTTGAAATTCAGAGAATATAAAAGACTTGGAGAAATTCAAAAGCATTCAAAGGAGCACAAGTTAATTCTAAGAATTCTTTTGAATTCTACAGAATTAGAAATACTCGAAGGATGTTAAAATAATTCAACGTGTATCATAAATGAAAAGATATTTTTAAGAATCTCGTCTCTCAGTTGCCGTGTGAAGCTGCACCATTGATATTCACAACCTCCTGCAAATTTAAAATTACTATTTTGCGCACACACCCTCATCAGTGACACATGGACTGTCGTCCATCTAACGCATGCTTACGATTTGTTCATCTTTAATTTTAATTACTCATTAATTATTAAGTTTACAACAAATTTATATTATTATTTTCAACTCCATTTTTTATGAGAAATTCAAAAGTATAAAAATTTACCTTGAGTACTAGGGCATCCTGTATAAATACTGCCTCTTTCTTTGCATATCGTGAAGTTAAAACATTTAACTAGCTATAAGTGCATAACTAGTTATTACAATCCAAAGGCAAAAATCGCTATTCTCTAATACTGAATGGCAAAATATCAAAAATTATAAGTTTCTGTTGTTATTTTAAATTAAATTAAAGCCTAGTCTATTGTGTTGCTTCACGCCATAACCTTAAAAGTATAAGAACACAAAATAAGAAAATAATTCAGGAAATTCTGCCTGTTTGGACTTCGAGAATGGCATTTGTAAACTTCTCAATGGATTATTTAAAGAAACAAGACGATCCCACATTCAGTATACAATTTCTGATCTTGTTTGACTTACCCGGCTTGAGAGAAACGTGGACGTTGATGTTTCTCCTGGTCCTAAAGCATCACTTTTTCTCTTTCAGATGCCTGCCCGTGGTTGGTCACAGTGTCGCGCCATCTAACCTTGTCGCTCAGGGGTGATACTGGTATCGTTGCAATCCAGCAAGTCGATCCGTCTACTCAAAACTATTGAGACTTTGCCGGTCCATCGCATCGTATTGATTCTGTAACGATTGACTCTCCCGACTCTATGATAGTCGGCATAGTTGTCCGACCCATTGTCGGAAGCCCTGCGCATTCGATTGTTTTTAACCGCACTTCCAACAACTACGTTTGGTGTTATCACTGCTGTTCCCACAAGCAGGTAGGGAAAAGGAATTGTATATTCTTGTAGAGCCCCTCATGCAAGGTCGCCTGGTATCCCAGAATCAGTGTTTAAGACACCTTACCCAGGTTCCACTCAGCTTTCGGCACGGTTGTGACACCTCCGCTTAGGGGTTATTCATTCGGGACTATTCCTAGACAATTGTTTGCGACTGC
>CAKNWU010163630.1:0-11354 GCA_932072015.1 Andricus quercustozae | reverse complement strand
TTTTTTTTTTTAATTTTCTTCATAACAGTACAATGTACAGTGACATTCAGCTAATTGGAAAGTTTCTTTATAAAAAAAATCACATTCACCCTTGTTAAAAATAAGGAATGCAACCGCTCGACATAAGAAATATGTCCCGATTAGCGTCTTTTTTGTAAGAAATAAGCCTACATCTGTTTGGTTAAAAAATTCCAATTCGTTTTTGAGATAATAAAGAAAAACTGCAAATCGGTGAGGTACACTTCGGGTACTTTTTTTGTCAGTCAATGTATGAGATATCTTAACCAAACTTGGTGGGTATATAGAACACACCAAAGTACAAAAATTCTGTAAGTTTGGAAGATATTAATTGAGAATTTAAAAAATGCGCTATAATCGGACTTTCAACAAGGGAAAGAAAAGAAGACAATAAAAATTTATCTGCATTATAAATGCATTATAAAACTTTGACAATCACTTTGCCGATGACTCAATTGAGTAAAGAAGACTTTCAACAACGTCATTTTTGAAACGTAGACCAATGTATAGGTTACACGCTTTCACTAAATGAAGTGAAACTTTTTTTTTAATAAATTTTATTTTTATTACAATCGATTTCGAAGAAACTTGGTATAAATATAGTAGAAAAGTCGCTTTGTCAGGAGAAAGTGATATGTAAACATTAATCATACCACAGAATTAGGTTTGAATTTATATAAAAAATGGAAAATTTCATAGCATGCAGACACGAACCTATCATCGAAAACCAAAAATACTTAGGAAAAAGTCGACTAGAGATTACAATATTATTCCAATGTCGTCAGAAGATTTTATTCCTGTACGTGGATTTGTTATCATTGCAAAAAAATGAATGAAATCCTACCGAAAATACTATGTGTAAAAAAATTCTGCCATGTATATGAGTATGAATATTTGATGTATTTATTTAATATTTTATGTACTAGTTTTTATTTACTGTGCACCTGCCGTCATATTACTTTTTTCTATTTCGACCAATCAGGGTTTGCGGCCGTCGCGGCTTTTACTACTGATTGTAGCAATGTGTCGTTGCAGAAATTTATACTTTTTGAAACTTTCGGCCGAAATTGTCAATGAAAAGTTACAAAGTTAAAAAGTTATGAAATTTTAGCATTTGGTAATACAACTTAACCTATAGATACCATTGGCGCCAAATTTTAAATTTGTATCGGGATTCATAATAATTAAATTGAATACTCTTTTTATACATTTTTTATAAGTCCTCACCAGGCCTCAGTTTTTCGTCGGTCTCTGAGCTAAGATTACGACTGACGATTTTGAGTGTTTTTCTAACAGAGAACAAAGAACCCAGTTCTTTGTTACCGCATTTGAGAAAATCAACGAGTTGACTTGAGCATCTTGCAATTACCTCTAAGTTTTAGTAAGTTGAAACTCTTTTGAGTCCATATTTTATAAGAAAATCACGCCCAAGTAAAGCTTACAAGGTACCTTGTGGAATTCAATTGCTGTTGGGAGTTTCATTCTCTATTGAATATTGACTATTGTGTTTGCAAAGCTATTATTTTACTTCTTAAAAGAATTGAGAACCGCTGATCACCTTTGAACGTTGTAGGAGATTGTTTCTGAAAATGAATTTTACTTTGCTTGTGATTGTGTGTATGTGTGAATTTCAATTACACGGGCCAGCTTCAACTATTGTGGTTTAACTCCTGTGACCACAATATTCCAAGATATACAATTACAATATTTTATAAACATATTCTGTGCATTGAAATATCAATATTCCTTATTTAATAATCATAAACTCACAACGACATAAATTGGCTGCTCAAATCCAAAATACTCCAGCCCATCCAAAATAGTGTTTCGTACTTGTCCAAACAACAGTATCAATGCGGGCGTCCCTGTGAAAATCGTTATTTACGAACTCTCGTTCCGAAATGGAGAATCAGAGTTCTAATTAAATAAATCGAACCACATACACAACTAAGGCCAGGGTTAAAAAATATACTTTATAAATTAAAATTGAACTGCATCACAAGCGCCTTTCCGGGCTTAATTGCCCTGATATTATTACAAATTCAACTATTTCAATTATGATTAGGAAACTTAGTACTTTATAATGTAAACATTTTTCAATGGGTATTCATATCCAACTAATAACTAAACAAAATCCATGAAATAATAGTAAGGAGAATAAACTTTGTTACGAAAGCATGACAAGTTTTTGGGCAATATCCAGAGGCCAATCTCAGCTCTTGCTGATATTTCCCTCACAAGTCTGGAAAGCCCCCTGACCTATTGCTTGCCATACTTTTCCGCAACAAATACATTAGAGTTGTTTCTCCTTACTATTACACTTAAACTGCGATTGAAGACCGGTTTTGGGCACGGCTTGCTGTGACCTTCAACATAAATTCAGACAGTCCAAACGTAAATAGTCAGGGCCGCATTAACCATCTCTGTTTGATTTGGACGCATGATAACAGCTGACGCAACTAACGCGCTGAGGATACAGCCCATATGCTCCTTATCACGCATAACTGAGCACCGCATCTCTCGGTCGCGCGGATCCCCTCATCACGAAACTACCGAAGACATCAATTCTCGGAACATCGTAAATTTGGACTTCTTAAATCCAAGTTTCAGTGTACATCGTGACTCAGAAGTTCCTGATGAACGTGAAGTAGGTATATTTTGATTGAATTTAAGATGTATGTATGTAAAAATGGAGCTTTTCACTTTGGAGTTGTCATAAATTGTAAGAGTAGCTGATCTCGAGTTTTAGATACGAGTTTCGGTTCGTGCAGTGATGCGAGTGACTCGCGACAAATAGCAAGGCGAAAGTGGATGGCAAGCCAGTTTTCACATATGGGAGCCACTCGGTTGGAGCAGCGACTTTCAAACGTTTCAGATGTTTGACGTCAAAGGCGGAAGAAGTCGCATCGCATCGCGTCGCGTGTCTCTCGAGCCCGACGATACCAACCGTAAAACGGAAATGATGAAATTACGAGCGGTAGTACGAGCGAAGTTATAAAGCCACCCTCTGCCTCTACCTCTGCCTCGTCATCCTCTTCGAGGGAAATTCGCTTCCTTTTGCAACGGAACGCAACGTATGGCTTGCACGTCGCGTCTCGAGACAGGGGAACGATTTTCCTCTTCTACTCGTACTTACGAGTATGTAGTACTGCTATAACAGCGACGCGTCGCGACGCCTAGTGTACAATGAAACATGAAACAAGAACTTGATACGTCAAGTGCGATGTTGACGTGTCGCTTTTAAGAGCTAAACAACTCCTGACGTTGCGATTCCCCCTATTTTGCGCAAAAAGTGAAGCAAATGCTGAGAAAAAAATGAAGTTACTGTAACAGAATAATTTGCTTAAGCAGTTTTTGTTCGTTTTACATAACTTTGGTTGTACTTTATAAAAAACTGGTTGGTGCAACAAAAAAATGTATTAGGCTTAGACATTTTTTATCAAGTAACGTTTGTTAATTGTACCTGATTGTACCAAAGAATATGGTAGCTCGTACCAAACATGTGACCGCGTATGCGCAGACGCCCGAAACCCAATATGGTTTTGGAAGCTGATATGCCAGAGAAAGCAACTTATTGTTGTTTTGATCTGTGAGAATTTTAAAAGTCGTTTTAAATACAATAAAGTTTTATTTTGTGTGATTAGTTTCAGGTGTTCTTCGGGGAAATGTAATGACAGTGGTGATAGTGATTTTCCTCGACTTGAGTTCAGAATTTAGTGTTATGAACTTAGCTTCTTCATTTTATTTAACAAAATGAAACCGAATATTCCTTGTCTAATGAAGAAGGTAGAAGAAGAAAAAATGCGTTGATACAGTAAAATGCATTAGACGTGAGAAGTCTTTCGGTTAATCACAATTTCGTCCATAATAATGGATTATCCTGATGGAGTATAATTGTGATTAATTAGGCAATTTTGTTTGCAAATTTAATGCATTTTATTAAATAAAAATACACATATCTCTTTAACAAAACCATATTGTTACTACAACCAAATAATTGTATTGCTTTTACAAAAAATGGTTAATTCTACAAAGCATATTTGTCCAACGAACAAAATGTTTTGTTGTGACCACGAAAAAATGTTGTTGAGCTTAACAAATGCTTTTTTCGTATCAACCAATCGATCCAACAAAATAATTTAGTTGTCTTAACCATACAGTTTTGTTGCTTCTATAGCAACCAAGAAATTTAATTGGGACAAACAAACTTCTGTTTGGCCAACCAAAAATTTTTCTCAGTAAAGAGTCAACAAATAATTGTAGCACACCGTTATTATTTTTAATCGATCGGATATCCTTCAAATTGTATGAATTTCTTTGTTTTAAGAAATTTTTTAAAATCTTTTTGATGATCTTCATAAATCTCTTAAAAGGTCGTAAATTTAGTAACATTATTTCAAACTGAATGCCTTAATAGTTGAGTATACTAATGTAAAGTTATAACTTTCAGATGTTCAAATTTGAATAATTTAAATGAATAAAATCCTTTAGGATTGTGTAATATAACTTTATTTTTTTTTTTACTTAAAAATTGAACGATTAAAGATGAAAGCCTTAATTTAAATTTTGCAAATCATCGTCATCTTCAGAATTATTTTAATTAAATTTTATAGATATTTAATTGCGTTTATCTTGCGTCTTCCTTTCTAAAAAATTCATTGCGAGTTCCATGGACATTTAATAGAAATTCCGTTCTAATTCCAGAGATACAAAAGCTACCTTGCTCAGCAATCAATTGCACTGTTCTTCAATATAATACATTGGAAACTATGTCACTATGATGCATTCTTATTAAAAATAATTTTTCGCGTTTAAAAAATAATATATTTGATGCACGATATATACATATCACACAATTTTCCACTATGAAATTACGAAATCATACAAAATATTTTTGAATGTTCTGTTTAATGCATTTAATTAAAGAAAGAAGGCCAATAAGAGCCGTGAAATAATTTTTTTTTCTAAAAATAAAAACTCAAAAATATTTGGAAAAGTTTTCCATCAATTTATCAACTTAAAAAATATATATATTTTGACGTAATAAGCCTTCAAATTAAATGATTTTTGTTTGATTTATTTATTGATAAACGAATATGAATGATCTTCTATGATAATACAAATTATATAATAGTTCTCGTTTTACCAAGCTTAATATTGTATATACATATACAAGCAATTACGAAAATGTACTCCTGACCTACTACGAATCGTAAAAAGCTTTTTCGTTTCTCTCATTTACAAAGAAGAAGCTTTCCATAGTTACTTTTCAAGAAAAGTATCCACTTATGCACGAAACTATTTTCTCGGCTGTAAAAGCTCCCTCGCTCGTACGCATTATATATTGTATGCGATGTATGAAAAAATCTGTATCTATACTTTGTGTCACCGTTTTACTCAGATTTCTACAGCACTATTAATTCTTGCTTGCGGTATGATTTTTTATGATCGTGATTGTGACACTTTAATAGGAACTTTTATAATAAAGTTAATAGGCACAATTCAAGTAAGGCATTAGAAGCTTTCACCGCAATCGTCTTTTTAAATTACAGCCTGTTCTGCTTAATTTTAATGAACAGAAACAAAAATAAGGTGGCCTACTGAAATTAATTCTTTCACTGCTAATTTCGTAAGCAAAATGATATTAATATAAAGCAAACTCGTAAAATACAAAGCCAAGTTTCAAGATAAAAATGGACAAAAAAATCTTCAGTAGCTCAATTTGAAAATGAGAAAATTAATTTTATCGTTTTCAAAGCTCAATATTTCGACATAGGATTAAATTTCATTACAGCAAATTTAGATCCTTTGAGGTATATATTGTTTCAATCCCTGATTCATCACCTCATACCCTTCATCGATTTTGGATGTGCAGAGATTACAATCTCGGTTGGTATCGTGCCTGAAAACCGCAAGTTACAACGAGCCGAATATTAAATTTCTATCGATTCGACACTTCTGGAGAGTCAAAGCCTTTACATGATGCAATCGCTTAGAATATTTAATTAGCTTGAACTATATTCGATAATCTTGATGAATTTTAGTGGCATAACAATTCTAAACCAATTTTCAGAATGCCTTAGTGAATTCTTTTAATAGACTTACCCTGCCTGACCAAACACTACCACATCTACTAATCCTGGGCTCTGCCTGGCTAAATCGACTTATACTACTTGCAATGTTAGACAAGTCAGTATTTCTAAAGAAGAGTAGAGTAGAAGAAAGAAAAATTATAAATACAGTTACAATTAAAATTATTAACTTATTAACCAGTTCTTATATTTTTCGGATATATTATTAGGTTTTGTCTTTTTCATTGCTTGTTGTTTTTACTTTCTCAAAGTCTTTAAAAGACATTTATTATATTTTTATACGTATACAATTATCTCCTTCTACAATACCATAATTTTAAAAAATTTAATAAAAATGTATTAACTAATTTTTAAGAAACAAAATAATTTTTTCTTGAAAAATGAGTTTAAAAATTTCCATTGAATCATGTACAGTTATTTTAATGTAAAAGGAGATAATTATACATGCATACAAATTAACTACATTGGCATTATAAAGACATTGAGAAAATAAAAACAAAGAAAAATCAATAAAATAGACTTTAAAAATTTGTTGACTAGAAATGTACAACTAAGACTAGTATGTGTGTTGAGATAGCGATCAAAAACTTGCATTCACTTCTCACGGGATTCCTCTAAATCAAAATAAGCTATAATAATTTCTAAAAAATAGTTGAAAAGGTCAAAATTACATTTCGCGTCAAATAAGCCCTGTTTGAAGTATTTTCAATAAATAGAGTCGAGCGTATGCCTCTATATTTTTGATGATAATTCGAAAATCAGTGGACATTTTTACAGTTTCTTGTGATTATTTTTTAATTTTTCGCCGCTTTATAATTTTTACCATTATTGTCTTAGATCTTGAAAATGGGCAAAGATCAGAACTTAGCCCGGTCTTTCTCATTCACTAATTCAGTCTCTGCTAATTAAAAATACTTAAATTGAGCTTATTTGACGCGGAATTTAATGATCTTTTCAATTATTTTTCAGAAATTACTCTATTTTATTTGTTTTCTGGAAACATATCGCGAGAAGTTAACGCATGTTTTTGATTGCTAGTTTTTTAGGCGTCTTCGTACTCCTAGATGGTTCTGTATATATAATCTAAAGAATATCTAGAACCTATTTTGAATTTAAAAAAAGCTTCTTTCCAGTTGAAACTGTTTGTAAAAAAACGGTATACAGTGTAGAGTTTTGATCAAAATGAAACTAAATACGCGAACAGGGCCTATTACATATCCTCGATTAATTTCTGCAATAAAAAATTATATATTATAATAATCGACAAGTATACGTAATATGAAGTTGGATCTGTTCTCAGCGAATACATTCTGTTCGCAACATGAAGTTGGTTCATAGTGATGCTTTTGCTTTCTCGTTATTTTATTTTAATATTCAATAATAATTCAAAAATTTCAAATATTGGCACACTTAATCAATTTTAATCATGTAGATAGTGACATAAAAGTCTATCACTCATATAACTCTTAAAAACTTCTAATCTTAATGCGTCGATAAATGTCTTGTCGTTAAGAATTTACATTTTATAAGTTGATCGTAAAAATAAGTATATGAATAAATAATATAAATTTACTGCATCGATAATTTTTTTCGCTAAAAATTAAAATTTAATAATATACTTAAAATTAAACCATTTCGAGTTTATTGTTAACCTCTAAATCCTTTCAAGTTATAGACACAATTTTATTTCTATATAGAGTCAAACCAGGTCAACTGTATCACAAAATTTTCCATGAAAACATAAATTATAAAATAAATGATATAGTTGTGAAGTATTCGACCATACAAAAAAAACAATTTGAAGAATTTTGTAATATTCCGTTTTTTGTTTGTTATTTTGTTATACATGAACATTTAGACACTATTTTCTTGCAAAAATCATAAGTCAAATTCTGTTGTTGATAATTTAGTTAAATTTGTATGGATTGTATATTAATATCCTCCTTTTCAAATGAATCGAAAAAACTGAATTTGTTTAAAAAACGCATTTTTAATAACAACTTTATAAACAATCGGAAATTGTTATGTGTTCTCGACATGCGACTATTTGACCTTGGGAGTGTGGAAAACGAATCTTACTTTTTTGTCAGCTTTTAGCTTGAAACTTTCAATAATAAATGATTTCAAACTGGAAACGTTTAATGCTAAAAAAATTTTAATTGAAAGCATATATCGAAACATTAAAAACGGTTGAAATTAATTTTCAAATCTTTCAAAATTATGTCGTTTGAAAACACAGGAATTCTTTTTTTATCAAAGAAAAAATTACTTTTTTTGTATTCGGCTAAATTAAAATTGATCTGTATAAAGTTAAAAATTTTGTTCCCTGAACCTTATTTAGTTTAAAGTAGAGTAGCAAACCATAATTGTATTTTGTTTACCCACAGTCTTTGTGCTTGAAATAGCAGTTTGAGAATCACAAAAGAGCTAAAATCATTAAAATTGTGAGTAAACAAATTCTTTTTGAAAATATAAAATGATCCATTGTAATTGTAATTTAAACTAAATAACTTTTAGGCAAAATATTTGTTAACTTTTTAAAAATAAATATTAATGTACCTCAATCCAAAAAGGTATTTTTTTCTTAATTAAAAACTAATTACTTTATTCAGTAGGACTTTCTACATTATTTTCAATTTTACATTCTTGGTTGTTACCTGAAACAGTACACAAAAATCTACAATTTTTGCGCCTATAGAATAATTTTTTCAAACATTTAAAATTGTTTTAACTTTTCAAAACACACCGGCACCACTAAAACTTTTTTTTAATTTTAAGAAATTCCAGTGAGTTTGTTTCACTAAAAGAAAAAAATGGGTAAATTCAACGTTTAAACGTTTGAACGCCGCTCAAGCTTGAATAAATCAATTTCAATATTCAAACATTTTTAAATTCAAACATCAAAATTATAAAGTTTCAAATTGAAATACATGAACGCTAAATCATAGGCTAAATATTCTCGAAAATTTAAAATTCACAGCTTCTGAACACTAAAAATTGTATTTCTTTTGTTCAAAATTAAGAGTTTTGTATGTAGAACAATGAAAATGTGGCAGATTTAAAATGAAACATTGAAAATTCTTCACAAAAAATCCGAACGTTTGATGCTACGTATTAAAATTTGATTTCAAAACTACAAAATTGAAAAAAACTTTTTAAATTTGTAACACAATATCATAATTAAAAATGTCGAAATGAAACATTCAAAATTAATAATTGAATACTGACTACTAAACCATATAATAAAATAAATTTTTAATCATGAAAAATTTTTAAATTCCGAAGACGCATTGAACACTCCATTTTTTTAAATTAGCTTCTCTATTCTACAAGCCCCTTTCCCAAATAATCTGTAAAAAACTTAAAATAATTTGCTTTAAAAAAACCATGCGAGCACTAGGAATTCAAAATTTAATTATTAAAAATTTCCTCTCAGATAATATTTTTAAGTAAATACACTATACAATTAAAATTTAGAATCAGAGTAATCTTGTTTCATATTTTTATATAATTAATTGGCGATACAATGTTACCCGCGCGATGCAGCGCGCGTATGATGTTGCTAGTATATTCATAATGTCTAATTAATCTTAACATTAATTTCAAAGTATGATGATTATCGAATTTGGATCTAACTAATTTGTAAAATATTCGCTGATATTAGACGTTTACATCACGAATGCAATAAAATATACTTGAATGTAAGCAAAAACTTGAAAATAAGTTCCACCACCTAAAAGGACAATAACTTTAGGAAATTAAAAAATAAAGTTAATCAGAAAATCTTTCAGTGCCATTGTCAAAACGGATCTAAGTATCATAGAAAACCAAAAACTTCGTTAAATGACACTACTGAAAAATATTAAAATAAGGTTAAAACTTTTCTGACAAAAAAGGATTCAGGAAAAGTAAAATAATATGCAAAAATAAAGGTGAGTAAAAAATTGTGTTTAATTTTGCAAAAAAGCAAACAGAATATTCATCGTGTAAAAGGGACCATATCAGAAATATTTCTTAGATCATTTTTACCCTGTAAGGAATATTTTGGTGCATTTTTATTGACGATCGCTTTTAAACTCAGTAAAAACGATATATAAGAATTTATTTGCCTGATTCTGAAGTATCTATAAAATTATTAATTCATATTTATGTTTATTCACTCTTATTTTTCTCGAAATTGATATTTTAGTGTAATAAATTGTCACGTCTTGCCTTTACGGTCCGTATCTACTCGTAGTTATTGAGGGATATGGCTGACAAAATCGACGTTTACTCCTTACAGTTTTATGAAGGCCGTGGCTAGACGCCCAGCTTTTAGGACGAATAACAAAAATCTTGAAAACTCGATTGACGAAGCTGGAAAAGGGATGTGCCCGTCTCGCCAGGGCTATTTGTCAGAAAAGCTGGATGAATAGACACTGCGTTTTATAAAAGCCAGTATTTTCTTATGGAGCGTTCAATATTGAGCTAAGGGTGATATTTGGAATTTTAGACCCTATTATATTCAACATCAAATAATTCTAACTTTTTCATTCTCACCTATTTATTTGTATACATATTTGATCTGTTTCGTAAAAGTACGTTTATTAATTAATTTAATAGTTATTCATTAAAATATATTCTAAATAATGCGGTGGAAATTTATTCTCACAAAAAAATGAAATAAATTACAATAAAGTACATCAATGTGAAAATTGTACTTTCTAGTAGAATTATTTTAGTAATTTTCCAGTTTTTTTTTAAATCGTTAAAAATGGTAAAAAATTAAAAAAAGGATTTCACTAGAAATTATTTTTACATTCTCATCCTAATTAAAAGGTATTAGTTTTATGTAAAATTTGACTTAGTCGGTTTTTATCAAATCTCCACGTTTTGAGACACCCTGAGTCAGAAAAAACTATTTTTATGAAGGTGTATGTCTGTCTGTGTAGTCTGTAGTATGTATTCTGTAGTATCGTGTAGGAACGATAACTTAAAAAAAATTGATCAGATTGGTTTGTGTTTTGGCACACTTTTTTAAGGCCTAAAAAGAAAGAACGTGTTCATTAGCCAGCTATTTTGGATAAAAATTAAAAAATTTAGAGCATTTAAACAATTTTTGAAACCATTTTTTCAAGATTTAAAAATTCTATGTAATAACTATGTAATAACTATCTATTTAATAACTCGAATAATTTATCTTGATGACTTTTTTCGATAAAAAGAAAATTATCAGAGTTACAGCATTTTCAAAATCCAAAAAAA